>CAUYQG010030121.1:0-54557 GCA_963574415.1 Tarsius wallacei | reverse complement strand
TAGTTCCAGCTACTTGGAAGGCTGAGGCGGAAAGATCGCCGGAGCCCAGCAGGTCGAGGCTGCGGTGGCCGGGAGTGGCCACTGCACTCCAGTCTGGGCGACAGAGTGAGACTCCAACTCAAAAAAAAAATTTAAAAAAAGACATATATATACACAAAAAGAAGAATTCGGGAGACTGGTGCTATCAGATAAAACATTCAAAAAGTAATTATAACAGTCAGGAACAAGTAGAAGAAATAGTTAAATGCATCAATGCAACAAAATATAATGCAGAGGTAGACCCTAGTAAATACGGGAATTTAATATATAATAAAGGAGGCATTTTAAATTCTTGTAGTAAAGATGGCCTAGTCAAAAAGCAGTACTTAGGACAATTGCATTGCTATTTGGGGAAAAAAAATATATCTGATCCTTGTCTCCCATATTACCTTAAAATAAATTATAGATAGACTAAAGTTGAAAGGAGGGGAATAAGACCATTAAGATAATAGAAATAATTATATGACTATTTCTATAATCTATAAGTGGAAAGAGCTCTCTACGACTGACATCAAAGCAGAAACCATAAATATTGGTTGACATGAAAATGTAAAATGTCTGCATGCAAAAGAGAAAATACTGTTTATTGATTAAAATGCAAATAGTAACATAACTATATTGAAAGAGAAGGCCCAGGTGATATAAAATCATTAAATCCTCATCAATCATATGAGGAAATGGAAAGACATTGTCCAAATTGCTAAAACCAAGGAATAGCAGAATACTATGTTAGCAAGGATTTGGAAAAAGGGAGCATTATATCAACACTTGAGAAAAAGGTACATTCACTCACTCTGGAAGTGTGACAAGTATGTGTCATTACAGTTTCCTTCAGTCAATCTAGCATCATTTAGGAAATTATATATCTACTTATTTTTCTATCTGTTCCTATCCCAAAGAGCTAAAAACACTAATATGCAAGCACCAAATATATACATATAAAGGATCTTATTTTAAGCCTAGTTTTAAGTAGCCACAAAAAGAATTAAAAACAAAATAAAAATGGGTCTAGGTATACAAATTGTGGCACAATATCATGGAATCCACTAAAAAGAAGGAGACAGGATTATACCAAGGGACTTGAAGGAACTTCCATGTCTGTTTATTTATTATAAGAAATTTATGTTAGTATAAGAGAAGAGAAGATACAGAAAAATGTATATAATATGCATATATTTATATAAAACAATAAATTTTAAAATATATATGCCAGCAGTATGCATGGGGAACAGTATGAAAGTTTACATACCATAATTTGAGTATTAAAACCAGGGATCACTGTAAACTATAGCCCCCACCTGGGGGAGTCCAAGTACATTGAGCATAATGAAGACTTTCTATAATAAAAAGAGAAAGCTTACACACCATAATATTCATAATTTTGGCATAGAGCTGAAAGAAAATTTTAGAGGAATATTAAGATTCAAAATGAACAGTGAAGCAGGAGAAGAAATCTGAAATACTTAGAGATTAATCAGTACAAGATCTGTGATTTGAAAGTTCTTTTTTAAACATATTGTCTATTTTTAAACTGTGGGGTATACTTAAGGGTTAGATATACAAATATGCATTGTGCAGATTTTCTTGTTGATGAGGTGTGCCCCCCCGTCCCCAGACAGATATTGACTACCGTTAATCCCACCTCCCTTCCCCTCCCTGCCCCCCCAATAGTTTCCCGCCACTGTCAATCCTTTTCTTATAGTATTACGATAGTTGTTCAAGGTCCACTTATGAGTAAGAACATGTGATACTCAGATCTTTGTTTCTGTAAGAGATCACTCAGTATTATAAACTCCAATTTCATACAGGTTGCTGCAAAATTCATGATTTTATTCTTTTTTATTGTTAAGCCTATTTGAAAGTTCTAAGACATCAATGAGAGAAGTGAAAAAGAAACAAAACAAATGAAAAACCATACCATGTCCATGGATAGGAAGGCTTACTGTTAAGATGGCCATTCTGCCCAAATTGATGGATAGATTCAATGTAATCTCAATCAAAATCTCAACAACTTTTTTAAATTGCCCAGTTGAATCTAAAATGTATAAGGAAATACAATGACTCTATTTTACAAAAGAATTTGTACCTCTGATTTCAAGACTTACTATAATAACCAAGACAGTATGTTAATGATATAAGAATAGACATATAGATCAAGAAGACATATTAGAGTCCCGAAATAGATCACACTTATGTGGTCAGTTGATTCTAAACCAAGATGCCAAGATAATTCAATAGAGAAAGAAAACTCTTTCAAGGAATGATGTTGGAATAACTGGGTATCTGTCTGACCTTACCTCATCTGATAAAAACTAATGCAAAATGAATCACAGACCTAAACCTAAAATTAAAATCGTAACTCTTCTAGAAAAAAAACATAGAATAAAATCGTTGTAGCCAGGCTCGGTGGTTCAGCCTGTAATCCTGAGCCTTGGGAGGCTGAGGTGAGTGGATTGCCTGAGCCCGTAGGTTCAAGACCCACTTGGGCAACTTGGTGAGACCTCAACTCTACAATAAATCAAAAAATTAGCCGGGCGTGGTAGCGCGCACCTGTAGTTCCAGCTACTTGGAAGGCTGAGACGGAAGGATCACCAGAGCCCAGCAGGTCGAGGCTGCGGTGGCCGGGAGTGGCCACTGCACTCCAGTCTTGGCGACAGAGTGAGACTCCGACTCAAAAAAAAAATCGTTGTGATCATTGGTTAGGCAAAGAAATCTTTAACAGACACAAAAAGTTTAATCCTAAAAATAATAAGCTGGACTTTATCAAAATTAAAAATTTTCCTCATCAAAAGTCATTGTTAAGGAAAGAAAACAAAAATAAACACAAATTGGAAGAAATTATTGTCAATGCATGTATCTGATAAAGACATGATAGTTATAATTTAAACTATCACAATTCATTAATAAGGAAATGAATAACTCTAAAAATAAATGAAGAAAAATTTGGGCAGATATTTCACCAAGCAAGGTACTGTGTACAAATGGCCAGTGAACATATGACAAGATGTTCAACATCATTAGCCATTAAGGAAATGCAAATTAAAACTCTGACAGGATACCATGGCATATCTTAGAATAAGAGTAAATGGAACTCTCACACATTGCTAATGGAAATTAGCAAGAATGAAAACACTTTGGAAAGCAGTTTGACAGTTTTTTATTCTTTAACATTCCCTTACTTTATGGCCCGACAATTTCTCTCTTTGGTATTTACCTAAAAGGAAAAAAAAATGTGTCCACATAAATGCTTGCAGCCAAAAGTCCTTCACAGTTTCATTCATAACAGCCCCAAACTGGAAACAACCCTAATGTCCATCCACAGTTGAATGGACTTAAAAATTGCAATATATTCATACCACTGAGCAATAAAAAGAAAAAACTATGGACATGTGCAACAACATGAAGGATTTGGAAAATATTATGCGAAGCAAAAGGGGTCAGACACGAAAGATTACGTACTGTACAATTTGATTTTTATGAAATGAAAGAAAAGACACATTTGATTTATAGTGAAAGAAAGAAGATCAGTGGTTGCCTAGGGCCAGGATGGGCTAGGGGATTGATGGTAGAGAAGGGGTACCCAGGTATCTTTTGGGTAATGAGTATGTTCTCCATCTTTATCCTAGTGGCAGTTGCTCTGGGATATTAGTACACTCAGAATGAATGCATTCATTGTACATAAGTCAGAGCTCAACACAGTTTTGAAAGACATGTGTAAAGTACTTGGCACATAGTAGGTGCTCACAAAATGGTAGATTTGATCAATACAATTATAGAATGAAAAAAATGGCAGCATAAGCCCATGATTTAGTGATGGGGAACCAACTGCCACACAGAGACAAAGAGCATAAGCCTGCAGGCCCCTGCCAGAGTTCTAGGGCTACCAGTAGCAACAACAAGACCTTGGAAATACCTTGGAAATACCTTGGAAAGGTATTTCATTTCTCTGGAGCTCAGCTTCCTGGTCTGAAAAAGAGAGCTGTCAGAGTATACACTTCATAGAATTGCTGAGAACGGTCCCTGCTTCATGAATGTGTATTGTTTACTTATCGGGAATTATCTATCAGGATCCAAATTTAAGAGTCAAAATGCAGCAGGGGATGCTGTGTTTCATCATTAAACCCTAGGTATGCTTTGATTTTTAGCCAGGTGGACATAATCCCTTACTTTTTCAAAAATAAAATTAAAAAAGAAAAGACAAATATATCAACAAATTAAAATGGTGCCAAATACATGAATAGGCAGTTTACAAAAGAAGAAACACAAAGAATGTCTATGCCTATGAGACAAAACGAAGCATTACTCATAAAGAATACAAGTCAAAACAATAAGGTACCATCTTTGTTATATTGTATTGGCAAAGATCTAAGCACATAATAATGTCTAATGTGGGAAAGAATGTGAAGAAATAAACATCCTTATGTGCTTTTTGAAAAGAGTGAAAATTGCTACCAGCTTTTTAAAAAGAAAGTTTAACAATACATGTCAAATTTTTTAAATCTGTATAACATTTGCTGGTAAACACACTTCCCAGAGGAAACCCCAAGACTAGACAAGCATGAACATTTAGGAATAGCTATTACAAGGTTGTTTCTACTTACAAAAACAAAAACTGGCAACTAACTGAATGTCAAGCAACCCAATTAAACTAATATTGCAACAATACAGTTAAATTCAAATATACCCCATTATATTCACACAGTGGAATGATAGGTAGAAGAAAATCAGTAATGATGATGTAAATGATGTAATTCTTTATTGAATTAGAAATATGTTTGAAATATAATATGATATATAAAAGCCAGGTTATAAAATACATAACTGACATAAATAAATATGATATTCTTTGAGACTGCGTTTGTATGGTTTTATGCCAAAAACAAAATTCTGGAAGAATTTTTGCCAAAATGATAATAATGATTATGAATGAATAGGGAGGACTGGGCATGGTGGCTCATTCCTATAATTTCAGCACTTTGGGAGGCTAAAGTGGGAGGATCACTTGAGCCTAGGAGTTCAAGACCAGCCTGGGCAACTTAGCAAGACCCTATCATTACAAAAAGTACAATAATAAGCCCAGCAAGGTGGTGCACACCTGTAATCCCTACTACTCAGGAGGCTGAGGTGGGAGGATCTATTATAGTCTAAGGCTCTGAAAACAGGGGTTTGCTATAAATTGTGTTTTTAAACAATTTAAATTTTTTTTCCCTTAAGTTTGTAACTTCCCATTCCTTCCCAATGTTGCAATTATTTGCCCCTTCCTCTGGGGAACTGTAAAGAACATTGTAAAGAACATGCTGTAAATTCCAGAATGTTATCTAAAGTGTCAGCACTACCAGGAGACTTTGAGTCACATCAACGGTCACATACCAGAAAATATTAACATAAATCTTGAGTCATACTGAAACTGCACATAGGCTTCTTAATCTTAACTCAGAGTGGGTGAAGGGCTATGAATTTTGAGTATATGAGGGGGAACCCCAAAAATTCCAGAATTATCTTCTGGAAGGTGGACCCCCTTGTAGTACAGGCTAGGTAAGCACTCTAGGAACTCATGGGCATCAGTGTACCAGCTAGCATTGTTGTGAGAAGGTGCATTCAGCTTCAGGAAATTCTTTTGGAGATTCTTTCAGTGTGTTTGCCCATTTCAGTAATGGATGATTTACAAGCACACCTGCCCACACTGTGCTAAGTGTTCAGCAGTTTTTGATCCAAAACAGCATAACCTCCATGCCTCCACCCTCCCTATTTGCCCGATCTCACCTCAAGTAATTTTTTTGGTTTGTTTATTTCCCCAGATGAAAAATTTCCTCAAAAGGAAACATTTTGCCAATATGGAAGAGGTGAAACAAAAAAACAGCAGAGGCACTAAAAGACACCAAAATTAACAAGTTCAAAAACTGTTTTAAACAGTGGAAAAGCATTCTGACAAGTGTATTGCATTAAACGGAGAGTACTTTGAAGGTAATTGAAGTTTAAACATATAAGAATAAATGTACAATTTTTTATAAATAAATTTGGGGGCTTTTGGGTCTCCCTTCATAAATACTGGAATAAGTTTGTGTTACTTGCAGCGAGTTTTTGGTAATGATGCCAACCCTTCTTCCTGTAACCTGGTTGCAAAAACACTCCCTTTTCTCCCAGTCTCTGCCTCTCATCTTTGATTGACAATGAGGGAAAGCAGCCGGAATAATTTCTCCAAGAACAGATCCCTTGAGCCCAAAAGTTCAAGGCTGCAGTGAGCTATGATAGCGCCACTACACTCCAGCCTGGGTGACAGAGCAAGACCTTGTTTCAAAAATAAGAAAATGGATAGTAAGAGCTGAGTGATTTTTACTTTTTACTTTAAAGCTGTCCCCATTATATAAATTTTTATAACAATCATAAATTAATTTTTAATTTGCATTTTTAGTTACAGTTTTAATGATAAGAATGCTTGAGTCCTTGCCTTTCCAACATCAATGCCTTATAAAAACCAATGCTGTGAAACATTTTCCATTTAGCAAAAGTATCACAGTCTGTTCCTATTTATTCTTCTGTGCCCATACTGATAAAAACACCTGGTGATTCAGACTCCAGGAACACTGGCATCATCTCACACTCTGATCTCATCCAGCTGGCCTGCTGCCTGATTAATGAGTTGTGATATCATAGTTTGTGAGGATGCATACTTAAGCAGGGAGAAGGCATCAGGCAATGTTAAAAAAATAAATAAATTCTAAAGAGCACAGAAGGAAAAGAAATCTTACGTGTAATGATTTTTTCATAAAAGCATTCCAGAATTCTTCAGTACATATTATAGTAACATTTTAGTTGATGATTAACATTCTGTTTATGATCATCTAATCTTGGAGAATAAAGTTAAGAAGATGCCAGCCAGTATATTAGAATATTTCCTGCAAAAGAAGGTGGTTTTTGCCTTTTGAAAAACAAAACCCAAAATTATACCATGTTTCAGAGTCAAACAAACACGAAAACAGGGTGCCAGGAAAGCCAGCACAACTTAGAGGAATGCGTTGAACGTTAGCATTTTTAAAACTGGATCCTCAAATGAAATAAGTTAGCCATCGAAATGGATCCTCATTCATCCAATGGGCTATTGGGAAGTTGAGTCCCTGTCTCTGGTGTGACATGCCTCGGACAGATGAGTGGGTGGTGAGCAGACCTGCTTCTAATGAGTGGGACAGAGGGTCTGTGTGGAACATGAGTGCATCCTGCAGTAGGAGGAGACCCACTTGGGGCCTTGGACTCCTCCAATGCACCAACTATTTGCTTTTGGCCCAATTTTACCCCAATAATTTCCCTCTTAGGAGCTATAACAAACTGAAAATGAGGACTCAGCACCAGACACAAGCAGGATCACTGCTTGCATCTGTAGGTCCTGAGGGGGCTGTCCTTTAGGGTGATGGGCAACTGGGGCCTGTCCCGTCCTTTGCTATGTGACCTGTCACACCCAGGTGATGGACTTCTTATCCAGGTATCATAACTGATATCACCTGAAGGAGAGAGAATGTCTTCCATGCTGACCAAATTTGACTGTCACTTTATGGAACATTCTAACACATGAAGAGGAAACATTTGGGAATCTGCAAGCTTGGTTGACCTTTATAAAAGAAAATGGTTAAGGGATAAATGTTGACTTTGCCAATCCAGCGTTGTCCATGGGAGAGGAAGCTTTGAGAGCTCCAGACCTCTTGGGAAAGGCACCCTAAAGGGAGCAGGGTGCTGGCATTAGAGACAATGGACTCCCAGTGTTCTCTTCCCAGTGGTGAGATTTTCCCACTGGACACCTGCAAAGCCACTGAAGACAGCATTCATCTAGTTCCCTCTTGGAATCTGTGTTCAACATCCTCTAGCTAGGACTCAGTGGCTCCTGCAGGGAGCAGGTGGGCTTGCCTGCACATGCTCCTGATATTCTTAGACCTTCTACTGTTGGTTTTTTTGCATTATAAATTAATAAAATGGCTATCTGGTTTTACGCACGTCTCATGGATTTATTTAGGATAAATCTGTCCCTAAGATTTACAAGACTTTAAGGCTAGACCCTGAGCACCAGGAAATCACAATGCCATCCTGCAAGACCTCTGGGAGACAGCCAGCAGAACTTCCCCTGGCAGTCTCCAGAACATTGTCACTAACCTAGGAAGGTTTTTACTCTCTCTTTCCAGGACACTCACACTTCTTCACGTAACATAAGGTCTTCATCATCTGGTCTGGCCCAGCTCCAGACCTCAGGCCCCATTTTCTTACGTTGTTCTTCACCCATCCATCCCTGTGTGCTCACGCGTGTGTGCGCACGCACACGCGCGCACACACACACACACACACAGCCTTACTCACAAGTCTTTGAATTTGTGAAACACCTCCTCCCAATCCCCTCCGCCCCCAATTAGCTTATTCGGCTTTCAGGTTTTGGCAACCTTGCTCCTTCCTTTATAGCCAACCCTACTTCCCCCAGGTCACCTGGGAGCTCCCCCTCCAAGTCTCCACTGTGCTTGGTCCCTGTCTCCTCCAAAACAATTATTTTTATTGTAACATTGGGTTTATTTATCTTCCCCTAGAGGGGGAGCTCCTAGAGATGAATGATGCTATCATTTAATTTTTAGATCTCTGGGAGTTACAACCTACTAAGCACACGTAGTGTGGGTATTTCTCAAAGATTAAATGAATAACTAGAAAATTATCTATCTGTGTGCCAGAGGAAAACTCAATCTTCTAGGCATTTCTTCACAGATCTAGGGATGACATGTGGGGAAAAGGTGGAATGAAGCCAGAAACAGCTTCCCATGGGACCAAGGTTGAAACTACCAAAGAGAAGGGGGCATCTTTCTCCTCTTTCCCCCAATTCTGACTCCTCCCAGAGCTCCTCATGAAACAGCATATAAAGGGAGATGTAAAAATGAGAGTGAGGAGGGAACAAACTCCAGGTGTCAGTGGGATTCACAGTGAGGAAAAAAAGAGAAGGCAGGAAATCAAGGTGTCAATGCTAGAAGGGAAAGAACCAGACCAGGTGTAGTGGCTCACGCCTGGAGTCTCAGCACTTTGGGAGGCTGAGGCAGGAGGACTGCTTAAGCCCAGTAGTTCAAGACCAACCTGGGAAACATAATGAGACCTCATTTCTACAAAAAAACTAGCTGGATGTAGTGGCATGCACCTGTAGTCCCAGCTACAGGAGGCAGAATCATCACTTGAGCCCTGGAGGTTGCGGCTTTAGTGAGCCATGATCATGCCACTGCACTCCAGCCTGACAGTGAGACCCTGACTCCAAAAAAAAGGAAAAAGAAAAAGAAATGAAAAGAAAAGAAAGAAAAAAGAAAAGGAAAATTCCAGAGGCCAGTCATCTAGGGTAACTGTACCTAGATGTCTATTCATTTCTGAAAGTGCCTACGTCTGACATTGCCAGACATATCTTCTCCTGACAATTTTTCTAAATTAGGTAAAGAAAGGTATTAAATCCAGTTTATAATATAATAAATTTTCCAAATTTGAAAAATGACTTTATACCCTACATGGAAGATTCAGGCTGGAGGAGTCTCGCCTGAACAATCACATGCTTCTACAGATTGCTTTTTGACCATGAATATCTCATTTTATAGTCCCATTTTTCTAAGTGATATCCTGAACTAAGGAATAATTTAGATAATAAATCCATTTCAATTACTGTCCATTAGAAGACAGGAAAACATGAAACCCAACCAAAGCTTGTGGGAATTATGGGTTGCCCTTTCAGGTGAAAATTAATGCACCCATAGGTAGCACCACCCTACTCCAGCACAAGTTCTTTCTTATGAAAAGAGCACTCCACATTCAAATGACATGTTTCTCTGTAATGCTTGTTACTGAAGAAACCAGTCTTCCCATTGTCCTAACACAAAGCCAGACTCCTCAGCAGAAGGGAAGAACAACGGAGACTGCAAAACTCCTGTCCTTTCTCCTGCCCTTTCTTTCTTTGATCTTTGCTCAGCTCTTCTTCAGCTCAAGAGATCTTTCTATACTGTCAGACAGAAGCAGACAACAACCAACTTTTGGGGGGCTAAGGGGGCTCCCTTCAAATCTCACAGAGAATCCAGCTGGCCCATCCCAAGTCAGGACTTACACCACTCAGCTGTGTGCGGACCATCAGAAAGCAAACAGGACTACTCATCAAGCTGTTTTGATGGATCAGGTCTCAGAGAAACTAGCTGATTCAAGGGTTTAGAGCACCCCCCAAGTGTATGAATTTTAGTAATTTTCCCTAAAGCATTCCCAAAAAGTACATTTTGAAACACACACACAAATGGTCCCTGACTTACTTAAGATGACTCAATTTAGAATTTTTTGACTTCATAGTGATGCAAAAGAGATATATTTTCAGTAGAAACCATACTTCACATTTTGGATTTTGATCTTTCCCTGGGCTAGTGCTAAGTATTAGGATACTTTCGCACTACCCAGCAATGGGCAACAGCCCAGTCATCCATGTGATCACAAGGGTGAACAACCTGCAGTAGGATAATTTTGCCGACTTTGGGCTAATATCAGTGTCTGAGTACGTTTAAGGTAGGCCAGGCTAGCTATGATGTTCTGTTGGTCAGGTGTATTGAATGCATTTTCAACATACAATATTTTCAGCTCACGATGGATTTATCAGGACATGACCCCCTCATAAGCCAAGGAGCATCTGTAACAATTTATACTAATGTCTATTAGAAGATGGAAATTTTTATTTTTCTTGTTTCATTGTGATTATTAGCGAACATGTATCTCAACTATCCTTTTTAAACATTGAGGAGCATGCATAAAGACTGCCTGATCTTGTCTTCGGTGAAGCTCTCATCATCACTCATGTTCAACAGGACTAAATAATTCAATAGCAATGATTTGGTTCCTCATCATTCACACTCATAATTATGGGAAATTCATCACAAATTTAGTAATTCCCAGGGACTTTCAAGATGATTGAACAGAGCTGGGAAGAAGGAATTAGTAAGGTTGGCAAAATATGCTTATTTGTCCTAGAAAACTGCATCATACACATTCTTCTGCACTGTGGAGAATGGAGATGTACACCCTCCCTACAATGTCGCTCCATTCTTTATATTTGAACCAAACCTTCCTTTTCTCCCCTCTCTCATTGTCTTAACCCTACCAGGCCCACTTCAAGTTTCATAAGCCTAACAGGCAACCATTGCTTAAACTCTTCCCTCAGGGGGTGACAGAAGCAGAAAATATAAGTGGATTTAAGAATGGGTTAGGTAAAATTATAATATCCAAGCCATAAATGGCTACTAAGAGAAGCTAGGATATACTTAACCTTTAAAGATGCTGATTTCAGGAGTAATCCTACAACTCATGGTCCCATTGTCAGGATGTAATTAGAAAGCACAAAGAAAGAGAGAAGACTCTTCAAATAGAGAAAACAAAAGGTAAGAAACTGTGGAGACAAGAATGAGATACTGTGCCGAAGGGAAAGAAATAAAAACTGCTGTTACATGGTTACTAGATATTACTGTCACGTAGATGTCAGGGGAACATCACTCTTTAGAGAGATCTTCCCTGAGTAGCCAAAGTAAGTAGCTCCCAGTCACTCTCAAGTACATGGTGTCATTGTGGCATTTATCATTTCCTGATTTTTTTTGGGGGGGAGGGTCTGTTTTCCACTTAAGTGTGAACTTCATGAGAATTTGAATATGGTCATCTGACACACAGTAGGCACTCACTATGTATATGCTTATGAAATAAGGAGAAAAGAAGGGGGAGGGAGAGACGGGGAGAGGGAAAGGGAGGGGCAGAAAGGGAGGGGGAGGGAGAGAGCTGAAGAACTCTTTCTGTGGTGTTTGTGATCTAAACCAGCTCACCTGATTGCTTTTGAGAGGCATTTTAATGCATTGTGGATGTAACTCAAGACACTGACATTCTCTTTTAGCTTATTTTCCAACTGATCATCTGAACCAATACTTCACTGAGTTGAACTTTCTCTTAATTTTCAAACCTATAAGCCCGTCCTGAAATGTCATACTTCCGGGCTTTTTCTGCCACGGCACCTTCCCCTTGGCATGCCTTCACCCCACGTTCCTGTGTCCCAACACACACATTCAAACCACAGTATAGTCTTCAGTCTCCTCGAAGACTCCTCAACCACCCAGGACAAAAGTGGTCTCCCTCTCTGAACTCATTAGCATCCCCTCTTTGTACCAATTACTTGAGAGCTCTTATGTTGTTAAACACCTAGGTGAGATTTAACTTTTATCTACTTATGGCTTTCTCCCAGTCCAACTGTAAGCTCCCAAGAGTACCTGGCATCAAATTTTGCACAAAGTCATTGCTCAGTAATTCTCTATTCACAGAATTATTTACATGAGAAGCTAGTTTCTCTCAGGAATCATAGTTTGCCACGTTTCATCATAATACTGATTGCAAAAGCCAAAATTTGGATAAATGAAACTCTACCAACCAGAATCTTGAGTTAACATAAAAATTTTTTTTATTTGTACCACCAATAGCCGAAGGAGATAAGACATTTCATTGAGAACAAAACTCTCAAAGTCATATCCTTCCACCGGGCCATCCCAAAGTCAGCCTCTGTTTCATATTCTATTCCTTTAGTCCTGAATAAGGAGAATTAATCTGGAAATCACCATTCAAGAAAAGATTCACCTGTAGATTGTGGGTTCTCAGAGTGTGGGAACTTTTTCATCTTTATTGTCCCAATTTCTGGCACATAAGACATTAGCTAATTTAACATGTCATTACTAAATAATTCAATTATTTCTATTACATCATACCAAACCTTCCCTAAAACTTCATGTCATTAAATAATAATAGCTACCATTTTTTGAGCATCTCCTCTGTGTTAGGACACTTCTACCTACTTTAATCCTTACAAGAACACTTTGAGGCAGAGATTAGAATGATGAATAAAAGAGATTAAGCAATTTGCCCGAGTTCAAAAAGCTGGGAGATGATGGACTTGGTTTTCAAATCCCCATCTTTCTGATTTCAGATAAAAGTCAAAATGATAAACGTTTAAAAAGAATGACCTTTGATGGTTAACACTTAATTAATAAGAACATTCAGTTAAACACAGCACTCCAGTCCCCAAACACGTGACCACAAGTAAACCAACAGGCATAACTGACCTGAAAATACAAGCATGCATTCTTCAAAACTAAATGGTGAATATACACGATGACTTGCTTTCCCAATCAGATAGGTATTGGGTCGATGCATAAGTTTGTAGCGGTTTTGGGGGAGCACAGCAGCACTGCAATGTTGGAAGTTTATTGTTTGGCGTTTGTCATTTGGAGTGACAACACTGAGCCTGTGAATACACACCTTGCATGTGGCAAACTTGGAGAAAGTTAGTGCTATTTGTGGGCTAAAGAAGGTGGAGTGTCAAGGGGAAAAAAATGAACACTTCTGACATAGCCTTCTGTTTCAGTTTAACAGAGGTAAAAGTAGCAGAGGCAGCTCAAAACATTTGGGCCATGTCAGGGGAGAATGCCATCCGGGAGAGCATGGCGAGAAAATGGTTTTGTTTCAAAGAAGGCTACTGTGACCTGAGTGATTCTCCACCATTGGGCTTTAATAAAGACTGTTTCAATATTTTAATCCACGTCAATCAATCCAAGAAATAACAAATGCGATGCACTGTGACCAGTCAACCATTGTGCAACATCTTGCTTTCCATTGGCAAGCCAAAAACGCTATGAACTTATGCATCACCCAATAAATGTTGCACCTGCTCGTTTGTTCCTCAGGATAAGGGAGTATATGTGTTTCATCTTGCCGTGGTGGCAAAAACGACAACATGGAGGCAAGGTATTTCAGGCCCATGGTATTTACACATTTGGTTGGCAAACATGATTACCTAAAAATTCCTTTCAAAAATGATCCTTCTTGAGCCTGTGAGGCTTAATAGAAGTTGGAAACAATAGTCACAAGTGGGATTTTGACACTCACCTTGAATATCTAGTACATATGAGTTGGTTTGTTGTTAAATCTTCTCACTCTCAGCACTTGAAACCCAAGATGGCAATCAGAGTCAGCACCAGGCTAGCCTGGCCTGGCATGTTTTCAGGCTCTGCCCCTGTGCTCAGATGCTCCCCAGCAAGTAGCCCTTTGCCCCGCCTATTCTATGTTAACCACCACCCTAAGCTATCCCTGCCAACAGTATTAAATAATTAACCAACCAATTCTGCTGCTGGTTCCGTTGAATTAAATGAACAGCTATTGAGTGCGGTGATATGTTGGCTCAGTGTTAATTAATCGGCAGGAACTTAAGGTTTGACCCTACCCAGAAGAGACTTGTCCTTTATTGGGAAACTCAAAGAACATTTTGCTCTGAAGCGGTTGAATGGTTAACACCTCATGAGGGGCCAGAACTCTGCCTCGCCTGCCGTGAGGTGAGTGTCCATTCCCAATGCAGTGAGGGAACAGGAGTGAGGGCCCCAAATGCCCCCTCCACTCCACCAGGACTCCTCCACCATTGAGAGTTTCTCAGCCTTAAACCAAGTGTTTGGTAGATGTAGCTTCAAGACAATTGCCCCTCACGACTCCCCAACCAAACCAGAGGCTCATCCCACCCAACCCTTGCTGCACTAAAAATTCTGCAGCCTTCACTACATCATCCAGGGGCATTTGTAAAGATATCAAAATTTCTACACACATATTCTAATGTCACTATATATTTCTAGTTTAGAACGCATTCAAGCAGAATTCATAATGAGTCAGCATTGAAATATCACAAATTGTTCAAGAAAATAAAGCTGATTTTTCATCTTAAAAGAGCTCACACACCAAAAAGCAGAAATATATTTTTGAATTTACATAATCAAGAGCAATAAACTTTATTTTAAAACCTAAGTAAAAATTCTTTTTTTAACTCTTAAGTACAAAACACACTATTTGGCTGTATCTTATTGGCATGTCTTAAAATAAATTTAATTTTAAAGTGCTCATTGTCAATAAATAGACACACAAAAATCTGTGCCAGAAAAGTCATAATTAGACTAATAGCTGTGGCTTCGAAAATCTTGTAATTGAAGTAGAAACTCTGAATGAGCTCTGTTGCAGCGGAACCTACAGTCTCTGCTCTGGAATTAATACTACAGAGACCCATAAAAGATTAATCAAGACAAGGAATCAATAACTTCTCAAGTGCTAATAAGCACTGCCTTGTTCTGTGATATGTTGAGCAGTTTATCACGTTTAGCCATATGAAGATTTATAGAAAATCTATAGTTAAAACTGAAGGATGAGGTAATGCAGCACTTAGTAAATGAAGCCAATTAAAATTTATGCTTGATATCATGCATTTCAAGGATCTGAAAAAAATCGTTTTTGATTCCTCCCCCTTTTCTTAAGGATAAGAAAAAAAAAGTTAGTCATGTCACTTAACCATGTTGCTAGGGAATAACTAAGAAATGTATAATGCAATTCAAATGAATATCTACCTGTTTGGGAGTGAAAGACAGTAACACACATTGAGAATTAGTGAATTTTCTTTCTACACTCTTGTTCCTCCTAGGATCAACTTTTCCTAGGATTCTTTTTGAAAGTTATATAAAATACCTTTTGGGGTCATTTAGGTCTCTGCTCTCAATCAAGCTGATGGATCTACAGGTCATGTGAGTGGACGACTTAATGGGTAATTAATAGTTCATAAATTGCAGGTCTTGACCATTAGGTTACATCACTGAGCTTCACATTGCGGCATGTTATTAATTAAAAGCATCAAATTATATGTTTAGTAAATTAATCTTTGAAGCAATATTATAATCACAAGATACTCCTAATCAAATAGATGGGCCACAATAAATGTTTTCATAAATTTGGAAACATAAACTAACTATAAGTAATTACAAGCAAGTAGATTCTGGTGGGATGTCATGTTTTCTTCAGTGTCAACAATTAGAAAGATGAGAAAATATACATAAAATAAATTGAAATCACTAGTTGAGCCAAGGTTTAAAATGAAAAGTTTATTTTAAAAAAAAAATAAAGGCGCGGTGGCTCAAGTCTGTAATCCCAGCACTTTGGGAGGCAGATGCGAGAGGATTGCCTGAGTTCAAGGGTTTGAGACCAGCCTGGGCAACTTAGTGAGACCTTATCTCTACAATAAATCAAAAAAAATTAGCTGGGTGTGGTAGTGTGCACCTGTAGTTCCAGCTACTTGGAAGGCTGAGGCGGAAGGATTGCTGGAGCCCAGCAGGTCGAGGCTGCAGTGGCCATGAGCATGCCGCTGCACTCCAGCCTGGGCGACAGAGTGAGACTCCAATTTAAAAAATAATAATGATAATAAGTTCACCACCACTCCAAAGTGGGAAATAATACTTTTAAAGTTTGATAATGTGGGCCAGGCTGCAATGCCAGCACTCTGGGAGGCCGAGACGAGTGAATTGCCTGAGCCCATGGATTCAAGAGCAGTCCGGGAAACTTGGCGAGAATTTGTCTCTATAATAAATAAAAAATTAGTGCACTGCTGTAGTTCCGGCTACTTGGAAGGCTGAGGCGGAAGGATTGCTGGAGCCCAGCAGGTCGATGCCAGGGTGGCCGTGAGCGTGCCACTGCCCTCCAGTCTGAGTAACGGAGTGAGAAAAAATTGATAATGTGATAGATCCTTGAAAATAAGTAAGGAATGCCCAGAGAAAATTCTGATATTTGTAATGCTTTCTTGTTGAATTATATTGGGAATTTTAAAAAACCAGAAAAGTTCTGTGAATAATGAGATAAACAAGCTTTATTTAACAGTGGATTCTAGCATGTGTGATCCCACGTACATACTTATGCACACTCCTACACACATGTTCTACCTTGAGCCACTCGTTGAGATTTTTTTTTTTGAAATATTCTTCAGATGTCCATTTGATAGTTTCAATGAGTCATCCCGCTCACAACTTATTTTAATGTGGGACTGACCAGAAAGCACACAGAAGCAAGTGGAGCAAATATGGAAGCTTAAGAACAAAGGGTATGTTCTACCCAAAAGTTGCCAGAGAAAAAGGTTGATGCCACTTATATCAGTTAGCATACTTTTGCCTTTGAGTAACACAAAAACTAAAACTGCATGGGCTTAAAAAATAAGATGTATTTGATCACACGAAAGCAAGTCCACAGTCATTTGGGCTTCAAAGGTCAGACCAGTGATTCAACCAAAACATCACAAGCCCAAATTATGTCCTTACCTCCAGCCATCCATGGTACCCACTTCAATTCTACAACTGCTTTTCTTGTGACTGCAGGAAAGATCCCAGCAGTGATCTCAGTTACATGCTTCTTCAGTCACAGAAAGAAAAGAGATTTGCCATGACACTATCTTAAAAGTGAGGAAGATCTTTCCTTAAAGCCCCCATCACACTTCACCCAAGTTTCATTGGCCAACATTGGGTCACATTCTCATTCCTAAACCAATCAGTGGGAAAGATTCTACAGTTATTCTTTGGTCCATCAGATGCACACCTAAGTACCTAAATGTTGTTACTAATGGAGTGTGACATTCAACAGGATCACGTTTTTGAGGAACAGTGCAAATGTGGGCTAAGATGAACAAAGCTCAAAGCACACAACGGTGTAATTACCAGACTGAGCTCATATTCTCAGGAGAGAGGGTAACAGTAATATGTCCCACTCATTAATATTTCCTTAAGGAGATAATTCTCAATTCTGTATCATAACTCCTGTGGACTTGAGCACCTATTTGCATGCAGTTAGTTGCCCACTCACCTAGCAAGATATGGCTCAATGATTTAATTACATCAGAAACTATAACTAATTATTAAGGTATAGTTCAAGGTCATAGCCTTATAATCATAGGATAATTATCTTTGCTATGTAAATCAAATCATTTTGATGAAATATAAAAGTTATGTGGCAAATAAACATCTAATGAGATTAGATGGTAAGTTCAATGTAATTATTATTAAGTAACCTATCAGATTTATATCACTATTCAATGTGGTTATTATGATCAACTTTGTTATTGCCAAAAAGTTTCCCATGACTACTTATGTCTTCTTGTAAAAGAAAGAATTGTAAAATAACAGAGTACCAAAAAAATTTTTTTGCTTTTTTTTTTTGTCTTTACCAAATAAAATCATAAGTCTTTTTTACTAGGGTTCAGTTCAAAGCACTTCAGAACACCCAAAAAAAGAAGAAGAGAAAGGGGGGAAAAAAAAGAAGACACAATGTGGAAAAAAAAACTGAAGGAACATGAAGAAAAAATAGAAACAAGGTCTTCCCAAAAACCTTATTTGAAAGCAATTATTTATCTCTCTTCTGTTACTCCAAGGGCATTATTGTCCATGTAAGAATTAGATTCAAATTTTAAGTCAGACAATACTGAGAATACTGAGTAAACTGGACTTTGTTCAAGATAAGGAGGGGAGAAGGTGAAAGAGGTGCAGGAATGACAAACAACTGAGAGACAACAGGGTAGGTTGAGGCACACAGCAGGAAATAAAGTAGCCAAGCCCATTTCTCACCTCCTTCCCCAGTGGGAGCAGGGACTCCCCCTACCCCTAATCCCCAGCACCTGTGGCCAGCTCAGCTGGGCTCATCCTCTTGCTTTTCTCCCTTAAAGTGGAAATGAAGCCGTTTTATTCGGATCAGCACAGCCCACGGAAGCCCTGTCCTCCTCTCATCCCTACGGTTAGCTTCTGACTTCATTTCTCCCACTTCTTTTCTGGAAGGGAGCAAGCTCTGCTCCAGGAGATTCAGTCGACCAAAACAAGAGGAAAAAATCCTGACCGTCCCAAGACCCCAGGATGCTCCCATTTAGTTGATAAGCACTGAGCACCTACGGTGTGCCAGGATTATGCCCACTCATCTAGATATTTATTTTCCGTTTTGGTCTGTCTTTTGTATTTTTTATTTTTAGAGGTGTGGGTACAAGCGAGGGTTAACTATAAAAGTAGGCTGTATGCAGGTGAGGTTTGGGCTCCTAGCTGGCCCTTACTCCCACTGGTAGTGGATCAGATACCCTTTGTGTTGTCATAGGTCCGTCTTTCTCTAAATTCAAGGTCTACTTTGAGTCCAGGTTATCTATGGTTCGTGGACCAATGGAGGGCACATCACCTTGTTCCTTCTTTGCCTTTCCCTTCCTCTTGATGCACCCTTCACTGCTAGATGCTAGCTTCTCTTTGTACAAGCGTTTTCTCAGGCTGCCTTCCACCCTAACACTCTACTGAGTCTACTTCCTTAAAAGTTCTGGAGATTCCCAAAAGATCTAAACATCAACCTTCCATATGACCCCACAATCCTCCCACTGGGAATATACCTGGAGGATCCCAAATCACTCTATGAGAAAGATACTTGCACACATATGTTTATTGCAGCATTGTTTGCAATATCAAGAACGTTGGAACCAACCGTGAAGCCCAACAAAAGAGGACTGTATTAAAAAAATGTGGTACATAAACACGATGGAATATTACAGAGCCATAAAGAAGGGCAAAATTATGAACTTCACAGCAATCTGGATGAACTTAGAATCTATAATACTGAGTGACCTATCACAGAAACAAAGAACGGAATATCACATGTTCTCACTTATATGCAAAACTTGAACAATTACTGTAATACTGTAAGAAAAAGATTGGCAGTAGTAGGAAAATGCCAGGGAGGGTAGGGGCAGGATTGGCAGTAGTGGGAATCTGCCGGGGGTGGGGGCACACCTCATCAACAAGGGTACATGCATAATGAACATTTGTATACCTAACCCTGAATTGCATCCCACATCTTTAAAATAAAGTAAAATAAAATAAAATAAGAAAGTTCTCATAACCTATCTCTTATCAGATTTGATCCTCCCATTTCAGGTGTCATTCCTCCTTAGTTCCCTGAGTGTTTGAGCTGACAGACACCCCCATTCACCTTTCACAAATTCTCCCCTCAATTTACATGCCACTGAATCTTCCTGCTCTGCTTCCTTCTATTCCTTGATAACTCTGGTTCCATCACGTCCAGACCACAATCAGCAAGTCCCTCCCACCACCACCCCCCCCGCCCTGTCGGCATTCCTTCCGAGGTCCATCCTTCTCTAGGCCCCTGGGCAGCCTCCTTGTGCTCCCAGAAGCATTTCTGACTCCTTCCATTCTTTCTTTACTCACATCCAATCAGTTTAAAACTCCTGCTTTATTTCTTGTTAAGTCCCTCCCATCTTTCCTTCCCTCTTGAGTTCAGCAGGTCCCATGCAGCCCACTCAAACTTAGACCAGACACACTTAAACCACAGCAACCACTTGCTACCAGCTGGCATCCCTGATGATATTTCCATATAGATGATTATGTACAAATAACAGGCTCATATTCCTAATGGTGCTACTTTGACTATGGAATTCTACTGCTTAAGAAAATTCCCTAAAAAGTCCTCTTTATCTAAGATAAAGCTCAAATATGTGTGGCTAGTCATAATTTCATCACTTGTTTCATCTATTCAGTTTCCCCAACCTTCAAGTTCATTATCATTTCTCACCTTGATCATGATCATGAACAGTGAAATCTTGTTGAACACACTGTCACTTCATATATTTAGTATTTAACTACGTATAGACCTGCACTGTTATAGAACTTTTTAAGTTTAATTTGTTTTGGTTTTTGTCTCCTCCAATGAAATGGTTAACTCCTTGAGGGAAAGCCTATTCTTAAGTTTATTTTTCATTATTCTTATTGCTGAAAATATAGTAGGTATTTAACAGTTGTTAAACTACTGTTTTACCCATTTAACAAATATTCATAGAGGCCTACTACATTGCTGGAATTGTGCTGGGTACTGAGATATGATGGTATATAAGAGAAACATGAGTCTCACCATTAAAAGATTTCAATCCTGCCTGATGCGGTGGCTCAAGCCTATAATCCCAGCACTCTGGGAGGCCAAGTCAAAAGGATTGCCTGAGCCCAGGGATTTGAGACCAGCCTGGGCAACTTGGCAAGAACTCATCTCCACAATAGATCAATAAATAAGCCGGGTGTGGTAGCACGTGCCTGTAGTTCCAGCTACTTGGAAGGCTGAGGCGGAAGAATCACCTGAGCCCAGCAAGTCGAGGCTGCAGTGGTTGTGAGCGTGCCACTGCACTCCAGCCTTGGCAACAGAGTGAAACTCCAACTCAAAAAAATAAAACATTTCAATCCAATAAGTAAACAGCCCCAGATAATACCTATGATAAATAGTATAACAGACCAAGTTCAAGTACCATGCAAACCAAGAGGAGAAAAACCTTAGATTTGAGGAAACCACACAGCACAGACATATGTAATCATCTAAAAAATGACATGATCCTTCCCATCACGTCTGGATCAATAAGCCATTTACCTCCCTGACTTAAGCTCCTCCTCCATTTTCAACCCTAGTGCATTCATGTTCTTCCTCCTTTATGACCTTATTCTCCAGGAACTATTGCTATACGTTAAAGTGAAATGTCAAGGTTTTATAATATGCGAAACCACCAAATACTTCTTTCCACATATTATTTTTTTTCTCCGAGCAAAGTAGTAAATACAGTTAGAAGTGGCCATAGGAGAGCATAGGCATATGAGAGTATGGGGCACAAGATAAATCTGTTTGCTCATTCTGCTGTCTTACTTCCTTCCACAAGTGAAACCAAGTTGAAAAGTTACATTAAAAATGCCCTTTAGGTCTTAAGTGTGAAACATCACACTATAAGAATCTTAGAAGAAAAACTAGGGAATATCCTCCTGGACACTGGAGTAGGCAAAGAATCTACGGTCAGATCCTCAAAAGCAAATGCAGCAAAATCTCAAACTGACAGGCGGGACCTTTTCAAGCTAAAAAGCTTTTTCATAGCAAAATAAACCATCAAGAGAGTAAAGAGACAACCCACAAGTGAGAAAAATTATTTGCAAGCTATACATCCAACAAAGATCTAACATCAGGATCTACAAGGAACTCAAACACAGTGAAAAGAAAAAAACAAACAACGCCATTAAGAAGTGGACAAAAGACATGAACAGACAGACACTTCTCAAAGGAAGACATCCAAGCAGCCAACAAACATGAAAAATGCTCAGCTTCACCAACCATCAGAGAAATGCAAATCACAACTACAGTAAGATGTCACCTCACACCATTCAGGATGGTTATCATTAAAAAGTGAAAAAACAACTGGCAAGGCTGTAGAGAAAAGGGGATGCTTCTACACTGTTGGTGAAAATGTAAGCTAGTTTAACCTTTGTGGAAAGCAGTGTGATGTTTTCTCAAAGAACTAAAAATTAAGCTTCCATATGATCCAGCAATCCCACTTCTCGGAGTATACCCAGAGGAATATAAATCATTCTACCAAAAAGACACCTGCACATGTATGTTCACTGCAGCACTATTCACAATAGCAACAACATGAAGCCAACTCAGATGCCCATCAAAAGTGGACTGGATAAAGAAAATGTGGTACATATGTATGACAGAATACTACATAGCCACAATGAAGAACAAAATCATGTCCTGTGCACAACACGGATGCAGCTGCAGACCATCATATTGGTGAACTATCACAGAAACAAAGAGCTAAATACTGTGCATTCTTACTTGTAAGCAGGCCCTAACCATTGAGCATGTGAGTACAAAGGCAGAAACAACTGATGCTGGCACCGCTAATAGGGGAAGGAAAAGAGGAGGGAATAAAGGGCACACAACCACCCTCTGGGTTCCATATCTACTACCAGGGGAAAAGAGGACCCATTAGAAGCCCAAAGTTCACCTGCATGCAGTTTACCTATGTGGCAAATCCTCCCCTGTCCCCACAAGTCTAAAATAAGTTAAAATGTCCTTTAGGCAACACTATCCACAATAGCCAAAAGATGGCATTAACCTAAATGTTCATCAACTGATGAATGGATAAATAAAATGGGTTGTATTCATACAATGAAATATTACTCAGCCGTAAAAAGGAATGAAGTTCTGATCCATGGCACAACATAAATGAACCTTGAAAACATTGTGCTCAGGAAAAGAAGTCAGTCACAAAAAGTCACATGTTAGACATGATTCCATTTATAGGAAATACTCTGAATAGGTAAGGACATAGAGACAGAAAGACGATTAATGTTTTCCAGGAGCTGAGAGGAGGGGGAATTGGAAATGATTACTTAATGGATGCAGGATGTCTTAGGTGGTGGGGGGTAAAAATGTTTTCAAACTAGAGAGAGATAGCGGTGCATAAAATTGTAAAAGTGCCAAATGCCCATGTAAGAGGAGAAAATGAAGTCAATAGCAGTTCATTCTTTTTCTTTTTCTTTTTTTTTTTTTTTTGAGTCAGAGTCTCACTCTGTTGCCCAGGCTGGAGGGCAGTGGCACGCTCACGGCCACTGCACCCTTGATCTGCTAGGCTCAGGCGAGCCTTCCACCTTAGCCTTCTAAGTAGCTGGGGCTAGAGGGTCACGCCACCATGCCCAGCTAATTTTTTTACTTATTGTAGAGACAAGGTCTCACCAGGTTTCCCAGGCTGGTCTCAAACCCCTGGACTCAGGCAATCCTCTCACCTTGGCCTCCCAAAGTGCTAGGATTACAAGCTTGAGCCACCACGCCCGGTTCATTTCTTTTTTAATTGCAGTATATTTATGCCATGAAGGGCTATTCAGCCATAAAAAGGAACAGACTACTACTGATATATACTACAATGAGAATCGATTTCAAATGCATTCGCAGAGTGAAAAAAGTCAGACCCAAAAGAGTTCGTGCTGTGTTATCCATGTACATGAACACCAAGAACAGGTCAAGTTAATCTATGGCGATAGAATTCAGAAAGTGATTGCCTGATTTGGGGAGAGGAGGAACAAAGGATGACTAAAAAGGGTTATGAGGGAACTTTTCTGGAATGATAAAAATGTTCTATACTTTCTTTGGGGGCAGAGCTACATGTAGATGAGAAAGGAAGAGGTAAGACAAAAATGGCAGAAGCACTAAAAGGCTTCAAAATTGACAAGGTCAAAAACCGTTTTGAGCAGTGTGAAAAGCGTCTCAATAAGTGTATTGCATCAGATGGAGAGTACTTTGAAGGTGACTGAAGTTTAAACATGTAAGAAAATATACACAATTTTTTATAAAGAAATTCCAGGGTTTTTTGGACACATGTAAAGACTTAAACTGAGCACTTAAGATCTCTACATTTTATTGAATGTAAAAGGACCTCTCACTTGCCACATTCCAGAAGGCCTTAACTGAGGAAGATTGAATAACAGAGGAAAGGGCACCAAAACCTAGTTTATTTTATTTATTTATTTTTTAATTTTAAAATTGGGGGTACAATTAAGGGTTAGGTATACAAATATTCATTGTGCAGGTACCCTTGTTGATGAGGTGAGCCCCCCACCCACTTCCCCAGGCAGATATCGGCTACCATTAATTCCAACTCCCTGCCCCCACTCCCCCCGTAGTTTTCCACTGCTGTCAATCCTTTTCTTATAGTATTATGGTAGTTGTTTAAGGTCCACTTATGAGTGAGAACATGTGGTACTCAGATCTTTCTTTCTGTGAAAGATCACTCAGTATTATGAACTCTAATTCCATCCAGGTTGCATGAAATTCATGATTTTGTTCTTCTTAATGGCTGCGAATATTCCATTGTGTATATGAACAGCAAGAACTTGGAACCAACTGTGCTGCCCATCAAAAGAGGACTGGATTTTAAAAACCTAGTTTCTAACCTCAGTGCCATTCTCTCTTTGTTTTGTAACTGAGGACAAATTACTTAACTCTTCTCTGTGCTGTTGTATTTCCTTCCTTCTTTCCTTCCTTCCTTCAAGAGACAAGGTCTTTCTCTGTCACCCAGGAGAAAGTGCAGTAACATGATCATAGCTCACTACAGTCTCAG
Organism: Tarsius wallacei; assembly: GCA_963574415.1. Lineage (NCBI taxonomy): Eukaryota > Metazoa > Chordata > Mammalia > Primates > Tarsiidae > Tarsius > Tarsius wallacei. The sequence goes on along the minus strand of CAUYQG010030121.1, from coordinate 29,713 downwards.
ACTCCTAGGCTCAAACAATCCTCCAACCTCAGCCTCCCTAGTAGTTGAGACTACAGGGACACACCACCATTCCCAGTGAATTTTTTTTATTTTCTAAGTAGAGACAACAATGCCTACCTTGCTACTTCACAGAGCTAAAACATTTATAAGATGTAAGCGAGGTTAGTAGGCAAGCCTCCAAGTTCATCTTCCTTATTAATAAGGCCATCTTACAATCCTCATACTTAAAAAACTCAAGCCCTTGGACAGAGTCCAAGACAGACATGCCTTTACTAAATTGTCCCCTTTGGTGACTACTCCTATATTGAGCTGCCAAGGTGGTAATAATAGCAAATAAAATTTGTAGGAGTAGCTGTCTATGTTACCTAACTTATCAAAGATGAAGTGTCAGAAAAGGGAGAATTCAAGATAAAAAAAATTTACATCTCTCCGAATGACAATGAAGTTCAGAAGTATTTTTTATACATCTTGACATACTTAGTCTTAATGACGTTCAGAAGCCACATAATCAGGAACTAATAGTCCTATTCCTGCAACCCCTGCTTCTGCTCCTCCTCTGAGGCTCTGAGGACATCCTCTGACCCAGACCTATATTTTTTTCCCCCTTTAGAACAACTTCTAGGGAAGAGAGGAGGTTACACACCAATCCTGAGTATTGTCTGCTCCCAACTTGATATTCATCTGACAGCTTGTCACGTGCCTGGCTCTGGCTCAGCCACATTGTAAGTGAGAAATATGACTGGTCAGAAGGACAGGACACCTGGCCTCACTCCTGACTCATTCACCAACACTCAGTTCACACAGTCTGTGTCTTCGAGGAGCTGCATGGTGTACTGGCAAATAGGGCCAGCTTTGGCTCCAGCCTGGTTGATCCACTGACCACCTAGGGGATCTTGAAGTCATTCAACCTTTCTACCTCAGGCTCTCCACTCGTAAGATGGGTGTAAGTGACAGTGCACATCTCATCATGTGTGATGTGTGAAGCTTCAGGGCAGGATTCATAACCTGGCTTGGAGTCAGAATGCCAAGGTCACTGGTAACTCTGGGGAGCCTATGCATACATACGTCTTCTTCCAGAAGAGTCTCCATAGCTTTTATAGATGGGCCCTGACAACTCAACTGTTTTCAGTCTCACAAGGAGTCAGACAATGTGCCAAGCCCAGAGGGGACAATGACGAATGAGACCAAAGCAGGCAAGCAGTTGATTCCAAATGATCACAGCTAAGTTAGGGGAAGTTCAGAAAGTTAGGGGAAGCACCCAGAAGGGCACCTGCCCTATTCAGGAAGAAGGTTTCAAGGAGGTGACGTCTACGTTGGGATCTGAGGAATGAGGGAATTAGCTAGAGGAAGAGGGTTCTCGTCAGAAAGAGCAGCACATATGAAGACCCAGAGGCAAGAAGCACAGAAAGACTGCAAAACAAAAAGGAATTCAGAGGGCAGGGAAGCAGCAGGACATGAAACAGAAGGGTTCTGCAGGAGCCAGAGTTGAAGAGATGTGTATATTACACTAAAGAGATTTTAAAGGGTTTTAAGAAAAGGAAAGACGTAGTCAGGTTTCCCTGGAAGGTTGCTGCACCTTCAGGATAGGGATGGGCTATGAGGGACAAGTTGAACCACATGAGAAATGGCAGGAGAGTCTGTGAGGACAAGGCTGACATAAGAGGGACTTGTCACAAGTTCAGAGGTGCATTCATGGGGTTGGAGGAACATGTGGAAACGGGGAGTGAGGAAGAGAAAGCAAGCAGATGAGATTCCTGCATTCGTGGCATGGAAAACCAGAGGAAAGGCGCACCATGCTGGAGGGGGGAATGGACTTGTAAACATAGAACACTCAAGGAGAGATGACCAGAGGTAGGCGAACTTGTGACTCTGGGGCCCAGTAAGGAGATCTGGGCCAGACATAGATTTTGGAGACATTAGCCTATATTAACATCATGACTGTAGAATGAGATCACAAACAAGGGAGTGCGTAAAATGGAAACGGAAGAGGGGCTAGAACAAAATCCTAAACAACAATTTAAGGCAAGACAAACACAAAGATCCCACAAAGGAAACTTGGACAGGGATGGCCAGAGATGAGGAGGAAACTGAAAGAAAAGCATTCTCGTTGACGTATAGGAAGAGTGTTCTTTAAAATAAAGATACATTTCTACTACACAATACTGGAGAAACACTTTGAAAAATAGATAACAGCTTTTTTTTCCACGCTACCCGAGAGGGGTCCATACGGGGTTGTTCTGAATTCCTGCTGTAACTGAAAGTGAAATGTTCAGTGTCCAGAGCCCTTGACATCCTGCAAATGAAGGAGGAGGATGTCCTCAAGTTCCTTGCATCAGGAAACCACTTAGGTGGCACCAACCTTGACTTCCAAATGGAATAATACATCTATAAAAGAAAGAGCGATCGCATCTATATTACAAATCTGAAAAGAACCTGCGGGGGAGGCTTCTGCTTGCAGCTTGTGCCATTATTGCCATTGAAAACCCTGCTGATGTCAGTGTCATGTTCTCCAGGAATGCTGGCCAGTAGGCTGTGCTGAAGTCTGCTGCCACTGGCTGCTTCCCTCCTGACACCTTCACCAATCAGATCCAGGCAGCCTTCCAGAAGCCCTGTCTGCTGGTGGTTACTAATCCCAGGGCTGACAACCAGCCTCTCACAGAGGCATCTTATGTTAACCCGCTCAGATGGTTCTGTGTAACACAGACTCTCCTCTGCGCTATGTGGGCATTGCCATTCCGTGCAACAAGGGAGCACACTCAGTGGGTCTGATGTGGATGCTGGCTTGGGAGAAGTTCTGCGCACGTGTGGCACTATCTCCCATGAACACCCATGGGAGATTATGCCTGATCTCTATGTCAGATCTTGAAGAGATTGAAAAGAAAGGGCAGGCTGCTGCTGAAAAAACTGTGGCCACGGAGGAAGCTCAGGGTGCATGGACTGCTCCAGATCCTGAGTTCACTGCTGCTGAGCCTGAGGGTGAGACTGGTCTGAAGGTGGCAGGTGCCCTCTATGCCAATTCAGCAGTTTCCCGCTGAAGACTGGAGTGCTCGGTCTGCCACAGAAGACTGGTCCGCAGCTCCCGCTGCTCACGCCGCTGAATGGGTAGGGACAACCACTGAGTGGCCTTAAGCTGTTCTTCCACAGGCTGTTAAGCAACACGGGAATAAGGCTGATGGAAAGTAAACATCAGCTTCTTAAAAAAAAGAAAAAATAGATAACCTCACTTTAAAAGTCATCCACAAAATACTGCATTAATAAAGATCACATGTGACCCATTTTGAAATCATTTTAGAATCAAAGCTGCATAATAGTAACAATTGTTGAGTACTTTCAACATACCACACCTTCTTCAGTAAGCTTTACATATATTAACACACTTAATTCTCATAATAGCCCTATGAAGTGAGTATGATCTTAGAGATGAGGAAACGGAGGTCCAGACACATTAAGTAGAATTCCCAAGGTGAGAGCTAGTAAGAGGTAGGTGAGGGGGTGATATTCAGTCATAAGCAATCCAGGTAGCTGGATAGAGGATTAACTGAAAGAAACATCATGAAGGGTTTTGAAGTGGAATGAGAATATAAATTGAGTTCGAGAAGCTGCAGGATGCATGTGTGATGTTGAAGAGGAAGCCACAAGTAAGAATTGTGAGCCCAAGACAGTCTTTGACACCAAAACATAGACTTCAGGGTGTTTTAGTCCATGAGCAGTTGTTGCCGACACAGAGACAGGTTAATCTCTGTGAGTGGGGAGGAAGAACCAGAGGAGGATGGCTAAGCATATGTGGAAGACGTGAAGGGAAACCGTTCTTTCCAGGAGCTTGGCCATTGAGATAAAGACACAGATCCTTGGGTCAAGAGATAAAGCCACATCTCTTTAGCACAGACTACGCAGGAAGGAAGCCTTAGACACTGCATGAGAATGAAGACAGACAGTGAAGGTGGCCGTAGTGGCAGGGGAGCAGCAAGCCGCCCAGTGCACTGGAACCTAATGCATCAGGGTGTGGCATGGGAAGTGGGTGAGGGCGGCACACAAAGGGTTAAGCCGAGGTCAGCTGTCATGAACTTTAAGCATCATGCTAAGGGGTTCAGACTTCATGCTCTAGGCAAGGAGGATCCATTGAAGCCTTTAAACAGTAGAACAAGGAAAGCAATGTGTGTTTTGGAGAGGTGGTTCTGACAGTGACAAGGAGGATCGGCCAAAGGAGAGAAGCCAGAGATCTTGCTGGAGATTTTAAATCATATAAAGAAGGGTTGATGAGGGCCTGACTCCGTGGAATTCACAGGCCTCACAACTTTGCACAGGGAAAGAGAGAAGTCATTCAAGATGACGCAGAGGTTTCTGGTTAATGATTAATTGAAGGGAACAAGAAGTTGCTTTGAAGGAGAGACAGAAAAGCAAACTGAGTTTGAATTGCTGCAGGGGTTGCAGATGATGGGCAGAGGTTTAAACGCCAGCGTGACTTGAGAGCTCAAGATAGCCATGCCTAAGACAGAGGGTCTCTGGAGAGTTTGGCATATGAAGGGTAGTTGGAGACAAAGAAGTCATCAAGGTTGTCTAGAGACAGTCTAGAATACAGTAGGGTGGGGGGGAAGGAGAGAAAAGGAAATGGCAGCCAGGTGCAGTGATTCATGCCTGTAATCCCAGCATTTGGGGATGCTGGATTGCTTGAACCCAAGAGTTCAAGACCAGACTAGGAGCCATAACAAGACCTCATGTCTACAAAAAAATAAAAAAATTTTCGTCAGGTGTGGTGGTGTATGCCTGTCATCCCAGCTACTCAGGAGGCTGAGGCAGAAGAATTGCCTGATCCCAGGGTGCACTGAGCTATGATCTTGCCACTGCACTCCAACCTTGGCAATAGAGCAAGACCCTGACAAGAAGAAAGAAAGTGGGGGTGGGGGAGGAGACAAGAAAAGAAAGGAAAAGAAAGAAAGGAGGAAGGGAGGGAGAGAGGAAGAGAGGGAGGGAAGGAGGGAAAGAAAAGAAGCATGTGCTTTATGCTTATCATATTTTTTGGTTTTAGAGAAATTAATTATGAGGATGGCATCCAAATTAGTCAAAAGATAAAGACATCGGGAACTTGCTCTTGAACTCTAGATAGGATATGAAGTAACATGAAAAACGAGAAAAGCAGGCACCCTCTTTAAGGGAAGGGGAGGAGCTTGTAGTTTTCTGCCGTATCAGTGATGTCTGAAATCTGCCAAACACAAGCTAGCTGTTAACTAGGCCAAAGGCCATCTGATCACTGCTATCCCCTCCATCCATCACAGAAATCACCACATATGAATTTTCCTGACGTCTTGTTTTGTCCGGGCATCTGCTTCCTAGAGCAGGGTTTGGCCCTCGACCTAAGACTGACTTTTACAGCTGCATGGCTGTAAGAACCCCCAAAAAGCAAAAAGATTGTATGTGGCCCCAAAGCTCACAATGTTTGCTCTGCAGCCCTTTTCAGAAAAAATGTTGCCAACCTGTGTCCTAGAAGACTCAGAGGAGCATGAGGACCAAGGACCCGAGAAACAGGCAACACAGGTATGAACATGAGTGTGTGGAGCTTCAGGGGAATAAAGGAGGGAGCATAAAAGGAAAGTGATGCTCAGAGGATTTACTCAGAAGTTAGGAGAGAGTCCAAGGGGAAGAAGGCAAAGAAAAGGAAACTATAGAAAGTCAAAAAGTAGGGAGAAATTAAAACCCAGTGAAAGATGGATACTTACACATTATGCTGCCCAGCAGAAGCTGAGATGAAGAGAGCCTGTTCTGTGTTGTTATAACATGAAGCGTCTCTAACCATTTCTGTAACTCCATCTTTTAATTGTGAAGCTACTTAGTAATCAAAATATGATATTCTTTTATTTGTAAAAAGGAGCATTTTCATACACATCTCTTAAATACAGTTTATTGATACTTTGTGTGTCATCCTGACACTCCACTTCCATGAAACTCTAGCTTTATTCTCATCCTTAGGAAGGTAGGACATGGAGCCAGACAGTCACATATAGACATCTGCATATTCATACAGATACATATAGATATAGATACCATACATATAGACACAACTGCATTCTTTAAGGTGCCTAAAGACTACACTTACCAATAATTCGCTGAAAGTGTGGACATTTAGTGTTATATATATAGCACTGACATTTTACTAAATGATGCTCCATAAATAGTTGTAAGTTTTAAAAATCTTTTTTAAAAATGTTAAGTCCTATAACCTTAGAATCAGTTCAATCTGGTTCAACTTTGCCAGGAATAAAATGTAACAAAATGATGAGCTGCTTTTCAGGGCAACAGATCCCAGATCACATAACCCAAGCATGCCCAGATGAACCAAATGTGCCTGATTCACGACCTTGAAGGCAGCTGGAACAAAAAGGTCAACCCCATGCAGAACCTAAGTCCACAGATCAAGGAACAGGGTCTGTATTAAGAAGTAAGGGGTGCCCTGTTTTGCTGCAGTACAGATTTGAGAGCCAAGAACCCAACATCGCCTCTTTGTACAACCCGATCAGATCACGCCTCATTGCATTCTCTCTCCCACAGTGACCCTCCACCTATAAAACCTGTCCCCAGATCTCAGCTCAGAAAGACAACTTTGAGCCTTGCCTCTGGTCCCCTTGCCAGTCAACTCGCAATAAAGTCCTTCCTTTTCTCAAAATCCAATGCCATTGTATTGGCCTCTATGCACATCAGACAGCGAGCCCACAAATTTCTAAGCCCACAAATTTCTAAGGTCTGCTGTCTCTCCCTATTGGCGGCACAGTTTCTTCACACATTTTCAGCATGTCATGACAGTTTAAATGAATATTTGCTCTTCTAAGAGCCAGATAATATCAAGATTTGTCCTAGTAACTCTGTATCTACGAGTTCAACTTTTTTAGATTCCACATCCAAGTGACAGCATGCAGTACCTGTCTTTCTGTGTCTGGCTTATTTCACTTAACATAATGTCCTCCAGGTTCATCCATGTTGTTTCAAATGACAGGATTTACTTCTTTTTATGACTAAATAATATTTCATTGAGTTATTATATATGTGTATTATACACACACACACGTATACACAGAGGGGATGCCAAAAAATGTATACACGTTTCAAGTATGACATCTGCTCAAAAGATGGCATTAATCAAATGAATGCTAACATCACCATGTGACAGGCAGGACAAAGAAAATGGCAGACGCACGGTTGAGCAAATGTCATACTACACATTGCTACTGTAATTCAATTCAACTTTGAAAAATAATACATAGATAGCATCACTTAAAATGTGTCTATGTATAACATACATCTTTAAATCTATTCATCCACTGATGGACCCATATGTCCTTTCCATATCTCAGCTATTGTGAATAGTGTTGCAGTGAACATAGAGGTCCTTAGCCCAGGCCACTGATTTCCGCGCTTTTTAAATAAGACAGCTCTCAGGCCAAATACCTCAGCAGGTAAGTTTTGTAGCTATCATAGAATTTTTAAAATGCACATTGAATGCCCTTGGGTGATGTATGAACTCCCCAGTTCTACAGACTTTATCATTCTCTACTGTATTGCCTTACAGCCAACTTAAATCACTTCCACTACTTGCCTGGCTCCTGTGGGTATTTTAGTTTGTGACTTGGAGTGTATGAATAAGATAGAATGGTATAAGACATATACAAAACACACACACACACACACACACACACACACAGTCCTTGAATTCACAAGATCTAGATCTGAGTTCAGCTGTCCTAGTTATCTTCTGTATAAGCCTTTCATAATTCTCAGGTTACTCACTTGTATTTCCATACTAACATCTGGCAAACCCACTTCACAGAAATATTCAACTGTGTTATACCTCAAAGAATTGGTGTAAAAAGCGAAATTAAATGACAATACATATAAAATATTTATAAAAGTATACAATGCTGAGGATTGTCCATTTTAATGGTCAAGAGCTAGAAAGAATCTTGCAAACCAGCTATGAGTTGGAGGCAAAAGCAAATTCTCCCACATATATCCTTAGGATAAATCAGCATATGTATGAAAGAGAAAAAACTTCAAGTTCAATTTCAAATATCTCTTATTAACAAGCCTGGCCATTGGTGTAGGAAAACTAAAAGATGGGTAACCAAAACGTACAGTGGTTAACTTAACTCTTATGCACTGATATACAATTTTGAAAATCAGAAATACAATCAAGGAAAATGTCATGTTTTTATTTTGATTTTAATTATTTTAATCTAGAATATTTGCACTAACAATAACAGCAACAAACTCCAATGTCATGATCACGTTCAGTGATGCCAAGGCCACGTTCCCAAAGTTCTGTTTCTCAAGGATTTCTTAGTAAGATATTTTTTTGGAAGGGTGAAATGGTATTCAACCACACAAACCCTAATAACACTAATAGAAACCACACTGCACCAGCAACACAGTCTGATAGACTAAAAAATGAAAATCAAAGTTTGTGGTGATACTTCAGTGACATAGCAGCTGGCACATCTACTGAAACACTCACTGGTAAGAAGAGAGAAGTTTGTTTCTGAAAACGTCATCTACATCATGTGGTGATGAGGTGAGACAGGCCAAGGTAAATTTGAAAACTATGCCTCCTACACAGGAAAATGTATCCCCAGGCATAGCTCATTCTTGATAAATCAATAAATTCTGTGGATCTAATCAGTGTAAGTTGTTCTGTATTGTTAAATATTGCAAATAGTATTTTCCTGTACAATGTTTATCCCAACTTTAATCTAAAATGATTTGTACAGTTTTCTAAGTAATGTCTGTTTCCTCTACCGTCATCTAAGTCCCATAGGAGGAAGGACCATTTCTTTATTATTTTTCATCTGATTGCCCAGTGCCTAGCACACAAATCTTTGTTGACTAAAAGCAGAAGTGTGCCACATTTGGCAGAACAAAGGGCACTGAAAGAAGTGTAACACAGCATCCCTGTCATCAGGGACTCACACACCTAGTTGACTAGATAAGGCATCATAGACTGAATAAATTAAGTATAAAACAAATGATGAATGATTAATTTCAATAGACATTATTCTAAGCACGTTACTACAGTTGCATTTTTGTGCATACAGTCTTATTGTGTACAATTATATACCTAAGTGGTACTCCCAGAATTAGAATGATGTGGTAGTATTTAATAGAAAAATAACATTAACATCCCTTTTTGAAAAGATTTTAAAATGGTAATATTTGTGATAGCTAAACAGATTTCCAGTTTAAAGTATTTATTAAATATTTTTAAAAGAAAAAATATTAAAATGTATGGAAAACTACAAAGATAAGAAACTTTAAAACAATTCCTTTACCACTTGGTAATTGCTATTATTCCATATGTAAAAAGCTTCGACGTCCCTCCAGTCCCTACAACAAGAAAAATGAGGACCTTTCTTGGATCCATGGAAGAATTGAGGTCACAGGACAAACTCCTGCCCTGAAAACTGGAGAGAGAGAAGAGCGCAAAGAATCATGACTGTAGTGGTCATGATATTTTGGCTGATTATAGTATATGGATAAATGAAATGAATGATCACAATTCTGTAAGAAATGGGCAGGAAGGATAGGGAATTCTTTGTTCATGATGTGATGCAGTGCTATTTGAAAGTGAACTTAGTTTAGCTGTAAAAGTATATTGCAGACTGTAGAGTAACCACTAAGAAAAAATTTAGAAATAAGTATGATTGATATGCCAATGGAGGAGAGAAAATGAGATCATATCAAATGCTCAACTAAAACCAGAAAAGTCAGAAAAAAGGGACAGAAAAAAACAAAGAACAGGCTCAACAAATAGAAAAGAGTTGCAAACATGGTAGATATCAATCCAGCTATACCAGTAATCATTTTAAATGTGAATGGTCTAAATATACTAATTAAAAGACAGAGATCAGAGTAGATTTAAAAACAAGACTTTAAAAATGTTGTCTATAAATACCTAACTTGCTTTCTGTTCTCCTGGCTGATCACAGCACTCCTGCCAAACTTTAGGTTGCAAAAAGGAAACCTAATTTATTTAAGCATTTCTCAGCCTAGGAGTAGTTTTTATTTTCATTTTATTTGTATTACTATAAAAATAATAGCAATAATATCCACCATTGATTAAGCATGTACTATTTGTTAAGCATTGTGATCTCAGTACAGAGGAAGTCCTAAAAGATATTATAATTTGATGAATAGATGGATAAATTGATAAACCAATAATTAATGAAAACTCCAAGCATATTGAATTTGGCTTCCTCTATATCCATGCCCAGCTTTCTTTTAACGAGTACCTTCCATACAGTCAGATCTGGGTTATATAAGATGACAAGGAAAAGAGCATAGATTTTAATCTAATATTAAAGTCCCCATGAAGAAATTAATCTCTGATATCAGTGACTGCTTCATCTTTTACTGCCTTGCCATTCATCAACACTACTAAGGTCTGTTCTATCTGCTTTTTCTGTCCATGTCCACAATGTTGAAGAATAGGAAATGAAAAAAAGGACACAGCCTCATTGCTTCACAGATTGGGTAATCACTCTCTAACAAACAACCATATGCCCTGTTAATAAGAGTCTTGAAAAGTAATCCTATCTATAAGAATCCAATCTTCACTTCCAAAAGTCATGATATACACAATCTGGCACATTATTTGACAGTCAGAAGATGGCCCTGAATATTTGGAACTAAACCAACCTGGAAGCCCAGCATAGGATGGTCACCGGGCAAAAACAGCCACATGGGCATTGGCCTGAGCACCAGGAATGCAGATCTGAGCTACCACTAGTTAGGTAATTAATGTACACAAGTTACTTCACTTGTCCGTCCTCAGTTTCAACATCTATAAAGTAAGCAGACATACTCTAAATAATCTCTCATATCCTCTCCAAATGCACAATTCAATAATTCTAAATTGACAGAAATAATATAACTATTAAATCTATACATAACCCTGTATTGTGCAATTCTAAACTATATGAGCATGCAGACAGAGACTATACCAAATGCAATAAGTTTCCATTGCCTTCACTAACATTGTTTTATCATTTGAAAGCTAAATGATATTTATCAAATTTAAACACAACGTAAACAAAAATAACTTCATTTCAAACTACATTTGTTCTCTCTCTTCTCTCCTGAACCTATGTAAGTTTTCAATTTTTTTTTTTTTTTAGTTAGAGTCTTACTCCTTTGCCCAGGCTGAAGTGCAATGGCACGAACGCTCACAGTCGCCCCAGCGTCAACCTGCTGGGCTCCAGCGATCCTTCCACCTCAGCCTTCCAAGTAGCCAGAACTACAGATGCACGCTACCACACCCAGCTATTTTTTTTTTAATTGTAGAGACGAGATCTCGCCAAGTTGCCCGGGCTGGTCTTGAACCCTCAGGCTCAGGCAATCCACTCATCTCGGCCTCCCAAAGCGCTGGGATTATAGGCTGAGCCACCGAGCCCGGCCAAGTTTTAATTAACACCATATTTCCTGGTAATCACACAGCTTTCAAACCTCTCAACTCATTTATCCTGAACTCCTGACTCTTGATTTATCCATTTCAAAGCCAGGAATCCCACCACATTACTATAATATTAACAGTGATAAATACCATTTATTGTCCACCAAGTGTATGTCAGGCACTATGCTTGATGGTTTATACATTATTTATTTCATCCTTTATTAGATCTGTTATGTAGGTATTAATGATATCCAATCCATAAAGAAATTAATTCTCAGGGAGGTTAGATAACTTGGCCCATGTCACAAGTGTAGTAAGTTTTAGAACCAAAATTCAAACTCAAAGCCTTCTAAGTTCATATCTATGCTCTTGTCACTTTGTTGGTTTTTAAATATCTTTAGTAGCAAAATCCTTTTTGAAGAAAAAAAATGTACATAGAACCTCAATATACAAAATGAAAGTGATAGTACGCTGAAATTATATAATGTACAACTGTATATAGGAAAGTCTTATTATAAAGGAATTCAATGAAAATATTAATGTATTCTGATAAGCTCCTAAAATCAGGCGTTACTGGTTATGTCTGCAATTATTTCAGCCTCTGCATCCAATTTACTTTGGTACTTTGGTTTGGTTGCACATGACCCTATGGTGTTGAAAATAGCAATGAGTTTTCAACATTTCACCCTTTAATCCAGATGTTTGAATGAAAATAGGTAAGAAAATATAAAAACAAGAAAAAAAGTCCCAGACTCACAATATACACCACACTTACCTAAAATATAAGGACATAGTGGCAAAATGCATATTCACTTGTTATTACATAAATGACTGATAGGCCATCACTAGATCAAATGCCAGGTAGACATGTGAATTTGCCTTGCCTTCCATTGAGCCAGCATACATATATGGCATGTATATGTGTGTGTGTGTATATATATACTATATATATCCTGTTTATATATAAACATATACAGATATCTTTAGAAAAATGTATACAGATATATAGAGATATGAGGGGAACTCAAATAAATAGAATTTTTTTATAAAAATAATTGTGTATATATTCTTACATGGTTAAATTTTATCACTTTCAAAGTTTTCTAAGTAATGTCTGTTTCCTCTACTGTCATCTAAGTCCCATAGGAGGAAGGACCATTTCTTTATTATTTCTCATCCTATTGCCCAATGCCTAGCACACAAATCTCTGTTTGATGCAGTACATCTATCAAGACACTTTTTTCACTGCTCAGAACCCTTTGAGAACTTTTTTCATCCGGGGTAACAAAAAAAGAGTCACTCAGGGTGAGATTGGGGTGAACAGGGAGGGCGGGACATGGGTGTAATGCAATTTTTGGTCAAAAACAGCTGAATACTCAGCACAGTGTGGACAGGTGTGCTTGTAAATTACCCATCATGAGATGAGCAAACACGTTGAAAGAATCTAAAAAAATGACTCACTGAAACCAAACGCAACCTCTCACAACAATGCTACCTGGTACACTGACGCTGATGAGTTCCTAAAATACCTAACAGGGAATGCCTGTACTACAAGGGCTCACCCTCCAAAAAGATAATTCTGGTTTTTGGGGGGGGGGTCCCCCTGCATACGCGGTCTAGTTACATTATCTTTTATAGATTGATGTGAGTAGGAATCACAAGCCTAAGTTCCAAAAAAATATTATAGAGCTAAATATTTTTAATTAATGATGAATTATAGAGTTATAAGAAGTTTAAATATGTGCCCCAAAATGGCAGAATCATCTTTATTTTAAAGTTTTCCCAAAAGAAATTAATCTGAAAGCACAAAGTAATGTCTTAATGGCTTGGTATTTTCCAATGTATCATAATGTAGAATATACTGCAACTTGAAAAGGGAACACTTCTACACTGTTGGTGGGAATGCAAATAAGTACAACCTCTATGGAAAACTGTGTGGCGATTCCTAAAGGAACTAGAAATTGACCTTCCATACAATCCAACAATCCCCCTTCTGGGAATATACCCGGAAGAACTTAAATCACTCTACAAAAAAAATACCTGCACATGCATGTTTATTGCAGCACTGTTTACAATAGCAAAAACTTGGAACCAATTGTGCTGCCCATCAAAACTGGATTGGATAAAAAAAAATGTGGTACATATACATGATAAAATATTACATAGCCATAAAGACGGACAAAATTATGGACTTCACAGCAACTTGGATGGATTTAGAATCTATAATACTCAGTGATTTATCACAGAAACAAAGAACTGAGTACCATATGTTCTCACTCATAAGCGGATCCTGAGCATTTATCATAATACTATAAGAAAGGGATTGGCAGTAACCAGAAACTGCCAGAGGAGGTGGGAGGCATATAACGTTAATAAGGGTACCTGATCTCAAACCAGACAAAGTGGGGACTAAAGGCAGGCCCAAACTTTACCTGAACTAGGACCACTTATGTACCTAATCCTGAATTGTACCTCACATCTTTGAAAAAAATTTTTTTCAATGTTTATTTTACACTGCAAAAAAAGAGAAAAAAAAAATTTTACCACTACTTTTACAAATAGTTTATATTATGGATGAATCTATGTATTCATATATACTGTGCTACTGCACATGCCTTGGTAGTGTGATGGTTAGTCCTGATTAGGTATGTAGAGAAAAAGTATCTGGTCAAAGCAGAACCATCAGAATGGAATGAGTTCTTCAAATTAAGCCAAAACCTTGTTTATTGGTTGCCCCTTTTTATTGGGAAGATATCACAGCAATATTGCACTGGGTGTTTTTTAAGTGTTCCCATTTGATATTAAGTGTTCCCATTTGCTAGCCTGCAAATTGATATTTGCAAGCTAGCAGTATCTTGCCAAGTGTCAAAAGTAAACAGCAGACTGATTGGTTTCTAGAAGTTTTCTAAATAATGCATTGTTTTGGTGCTGAGTAATTTATTAACAAAACTATTAATGCTTGAAATGTTTTTGTCAAGTTTTGCAAAAATGGCATAAATGTTTAAGATGCCATCCACACAGGCTAACTGCCAGGAAAAAGCAAACCCATTACATAGGACTTTATGGAATATTTATAAGATCCAATTTAGAACAAATCCAGGCAGTCAGCCAAAGTGCAAGATAGATGCTTCATTTTTATAATTTAAGCTTTAATGAAATTCAACAAAACAAACAGGAAGATAATTCAAATAATTTTCAGTGCCCCAATAATACTTTTCTTGAGATTGTTCAATATACTCATGGATATATTTTTATGCGGTTATCCATTTCTTCCCAAATAATTCCTAAAATGTCTTGAAAATTTAGTTATGCTGCAAAAAAAAGTGATCTTTAATGGATTTTCAGTTTAATCAACTTATTAAAGAGAACAGAGGGATTGCATGAAAGACCAACAGACTTACAAAGGGTCCCTGGAGATGGGGATTGAAATTATTGGACAAAACCTACAGTGGACAAAGCCCATAAATATTCTAACCCTAAACAGCACAGTGAAGAGGAAGATCCCTACCAACTTAGCTTTCTAACCTCATCCTCTTCAAGTGAGACTCTCATGCTGGAGATGGCTCACCCCCAAGTCCCAGCTTTATGCCTCAAAGAGCAGAAAAGAATGCTCATGCCAAGAATTTTGCTGCTGTTCAACATTTCATTGGGGAAAAGCATAACTAAATGTTGCATGAACTAATTTTTTAAAGTCTATGCTCATTCACTCCAGGCCAGTTAAAGGGGTGTCATTTACTTAATAAAACAACAATTATACTCGGATACAAGCCTCGATGAGAGTGAGTATTGTGGCCCATTTTCAGGAATATGGGTGCCTGGACTGATGCAGACAGTGCCTCTCCTACTCTAATCACACAGAAAAACCAGTTTAAAGTAAACATTTTAAAAAGACACGGCTGAGCTCAACAGAAGGAAAAAAAAAAAAAAGGAAACCCCAGAAGCCAAAAGTGGAAGAAGCAGCAGCAGATACTTAGATGACCCAAAATCATAGGCGGGAGAACATACTCTCTGTACTCACACAGCCTCTTGGTGTGTTGTCTACACCTGAAGCAGGAGGGGCACTGAGCCCTGTGGGTAAAATGCAAACCACAAGGCTACCAGCAATGGACCAGGCAGGGCAAAGGTGCTTGCTGTCTCTCCAGGGCTTGGTGAGGTAAAACTTCTTACATAATGACGGACTTTCCAAACTCACAGTACAAGAAGGTTAAAGAGTCTGAATGTGCATTGCCTGAAGAAAGAAGGAACTCCAAGAAAAGAAATCACCTTGAA
Organism: Tarsius wallacei; assembly: GCA_963574415.1. Classification (NCBI taxonomy): domain Eukaryota; kingdom Metazoa; phylum Chordata; class Mammalia; order Primates; family Tarsiidae; genus Tarsius; species Tarsius wallacei. The sequence continues at coordinate 14,013 of CAUYQG010030121.1, read as the reverse complement.
ACTTAGACTAGAATCACTGAAGCCTATTGAACCAAAAAAAGCAAAGAAGAGGATACTATGAATGAAAAATTCCGAAACCGGAACAGGAATACCACACAAGTGCACAAACATCACAATATATACCTTACTTCTTCCATTTTGGAACTGAGGAAACTGAGTCACAGAGGGATTACATAAAGAGCTAGTTAGTAATAAAGCTGATATTTGAGCCCCGACAGTATGGTCCTGGAGTTTGGTCTTTAAAATATGTTACTTAACAATCAATCCCATTCACAATAGCCACACACACACACACAAAATGAAATACCTCGGCATTTTCCTAACCACAGAAGTGAAAGACATTTACAATGAGAACTACAAAACACTGCTCAAAGAAATCTAAGAAGACACAAACAAATGGAAAAATATTCCACGCTCATGGATAGGAAGAATCAACATTGTTAAGATGTCCATCCTACCAAAGGCAAACTACAGATTCAACGCAATACCCATTAAATTACCAACATCATTCTTCTCAGATCTGGAAATGACAATACAGAAATTCATATGGAAACATAAACAACCACAAATAGCCAAAACAATCCCTAGTAAAAGAAACAAGGCAGATGTATCGCATTTCCAGACTTCAAACTTTACTATAGGGCTACAATAATCAAAACAGCCTGGTACTGGTATGAGAACACACATATGGACCAATGGAACAGGATACAGAATCCGGAAGCAAAGCCTCAATTCCTCAACCAACTCATCTTTGACAAAGCCTCCAACAACAACCACTGGGGAGAGGAGAACCTATTCAGTAAATGGTGCTGGGAAAACCAACTGATCCATCACATGCAAAAGATTGAAACAGGACCCCTACCTATCACCATAAACAAAAATTAACTCTAAATGGATCAAAGATCTAAACGTAAAACCTCAAACTATAAGAATCTTAGAACGCAGGAGACACCCTTATGGAAATTGGAACTGGCAGCAATTCGTAATCAATATCCCAAGTGCCCATACCATAAGAGATAAGAAAGACAAGTGGGACCTCATCAAACTGACAAGCTTCTGCAAAGCAAAAGAAACCATCAAGAGAGCAGGAAGACAGCCCACAGAATGGGAAAAAATATTTGTCAACTGTGTATCTGACAAAAAGCCTAACATCTAGGATCTACAAGGAACTCAAAAGTGCCAAAAGAAAAAAAAAGCCCCATTAAAAAGTGGGCAAAATACATGAACAGACACTTCTCAAAAGAAGATATATGGGCAGCCAACAGACACATGAAGTGCTCAGCCTCACTAACCATCAGAGTAATGCAAATCAAAACTACATTGAGATACCACCTAACCCCAGTAAGAATGGTCATCATTAATAAAACAAACAACAACAGATGCTGGCGAGGATGCAGAGAAAAAAGAACGCTTCTACACTGCTGGTGGGAATGCAAACTAGTGCAACCTCTTTGAAAGAACTAGAAATTGACCTTCCATATGACCCAGCAATCCCCCTATTGGGAATATACCCTGAGGAACTCAAGTCATTCTACCAAAAAGATACCTGCACACGCATGTTTGTTGCAGCTCAATTCACAATAGCAAAAACATGGAACCAACTGCAACCTGCCCATTGAAACTGGACTGGATAAAAAAAAATATGGTACATATACACAATGGAAAATTGCATAACCATAAAGGACAAACATATGGACTTTGCAGCAACTTGGATAGATTTAGAGTCTATCATACTCAGTGATCTATCACAGAAACAAAGATCAGAGTACCATATGTTCTCACTCATAAGCAGACCTTGAACAGTTATCATAATACTATGAGAAAGGGATTGGCAGTAGTGGGAAACTGCCAGGGGAGGAAGAGGCACACCTCATCAAAAAGGGTACCTGCATAACGAACATGTGTATATCTAACCCTGAATTGAACCTCACATCTCTAAAATAAATAAATAAATGATTTTTTTAAAAATTAAAAAATAAAAATATAATGTTGCTTAAATCCAACATTTCACCACTACATTGCTGAACCCACACAGCTAAATGATGTTACTAATGTTACTTTGCAGGGTGATTATAAGTTTAGAACCAAATGATAATGAAAGCAATGTATATCAAAAATTTGGAGAAACAGCTCTCATGGTACCCTAAGAGAAATGTGTAGCCATATATGCACGTATGAGAAAACAATTAAAACTAATAAGCTAAGAGTTCAACATAAGTGCGCAAATTTTTTTTTTTTTTTGAGTTGGAGTCTTACTCTTGTCACCCAGACTGGAGTACAGTTGCACACTCACAGCCACTGCAACCTTGACCTGCTGGGCTCAGGTGATCCTTTGGTTTCAGCCTTCCAAGTAGCTGGAACTACAGATGCTCACCATCATGCCTGGCTAATTTTTTTTTTAATTTATTATAGAGATGAGGTCTTGCCAAGTTGCCCAGGCTGGTCTCAAACCCCTGGGCTCAGACAATCTGCCACTGCACTCCAGCCTGGGTGACAAAGTGAGACTCCAACACCCCACAAAAAAAAAAGGAAAGGAAAAAGAAAAAACATAACAATAAGAAAAGTAATGTCATGTTTTAAAATACATGGGCTTCATAAACTACTTGAGTCATTTTAATCTATGATAACTTTGGATGTTTATAAGACAAGCCATATGTCAACTATTCTTCTTCTTCAAAATTACCTTTGTTATTCTTGGCTCTTTTTATTTTCAAATAAATTTTAGAATCAGTCTGCCAATTTCCATAGACTATTGCTGGGATTTTTATTGGAATTACATTGAATCTACAAATGTCTTTGGAAATAATGACATTTTTACAATAATGTGTCTTCCAGATCATGGGTGCAGCAAGTCTGTTCATATATGAGAATTTTGTTTCATTTGTTTCAACATTGTTTTGTAATTTTCAGTACAGCTATCTCCTCATCTTTCACTACATTTAATCCTGGGTATTCATGTCTGTGATGCTAGTGGTCATTTATTAAAACTTTGTCTCTAATGATTTAATGACCGTGCACAGAAATGCAATTATTATTAACCTTGTATCTTGCAGTCTTGAAAACTTTACCTGTTAATCCTGGAGTTTACCTGTAGATTTTTTAATTTTTATGTACAATATTCATCTAAAAGCTGAACACATTGAATCCAATAATACCTGCAAATATTTTCTATTTGCTGACTGATTTCCTCAGTTGCATTCCTATATATTCCTTTATTTAAAAAACTTATACATATAGGAATTATGCTTCCAGTAAACTGCAACTAGATTATAATATGCCAGAATCCTTCTTGGACTGCCCCCACCCTCAGCCCAGGCTGAGCTAAATACTATCCCTTCATTGTGCCTATCTCTATCTTTATGAAATGATCTGTGTATGAGATCATCGTGTCCTTGTCTTTCCCTTGTCTTGAAGACAAGACCCATTTTCAATTTTATATCCTTAATGCCTACTAGAAGATAATAAGCTCTCAATAATACCTATGGGACTAAATAACTAAACTAAGATAGTAGAATCCAGCAATAACCAAGGGTTTTACTCTATGTTCTTATTCAATCCTCATGAAAATCTATGAGGTAGAAGGGCAGATATAATTAATAACCAGATTACAGGAAACTACAGGTCAAAATAGTAATGAAGTAGGAATTGTCCATACTGTCTGCCTGATCTGCTGCAAATCCAGAGCCAGGAATTCATACTCTTGCCCTTTCGATATTCCGTTTCCAGACAAAAATGAAAATGCTGAAAATCTGGGTCAGATTTTTTCATACTATTCACATAAAAAGAATATGCTTTGGTTGAGGCCATTATTGATTTATTTGTTTGTTCTAGCATACAAGGCTTTGCGAATCAAAGAGCCATTATGTTTTTGTAGCAAGCAAGAGCGTCTCCTGCCTTATTTAAAACTGATCATAACTGGGCTACATGGCTCAAAGCTACAGATCATTATATTCAAAATGGCTGTTGTGGATGAAATTGAGATCCCCTCATCCCCCAAAAAATTATATGTTGAAATCCTAACCCCACAATGTGACTGGGTTTGAAAATAGAATCTTAAAAGAGGTTAAGGTTGGGTCTTCAAATGAGATCATTAGGGTGGACTCTGATGTACTCTAACTATGTCCCTACAAGAAGAGATTAGGACACAGATACACATAGAGGGATGATCATGTGAGGACACAGGGAGAGGATGGTGGCCACAAGTCAAAGAGAGTCCTCTGGAGAAACCTCCCTGCTGACATCTTGAACATGGACTTCCAACCTCCAGAACTGTGAAAAATAGCCCCACCCAGTCTGTGGTATTTGTTACAGCAGCGCAAGCTGACTAAGACACAGGCAATAAGCAGTACTGTCAGAGGAAGATCCTCTGATGCATGGGCAACTCCCTGACTCATCTCTCTCTCTCCTTTCCAGGCATCCAGGGAAATTGGAGGAGAGCTCTTCCACTCACCCCCATCCTCCCCAGCAGCACCCTACATCAGATCTTTTCCCCACCCTCAACCCCACGGCGTAATCTGTACATGCACCCTCACCTGTGAACAGATGATGAGCCAAAGGCCAGAGGGAAAATGAGGAGGAGTATTGCTCATGGCATGAACAAAGCAGCACTCTCTGCAAGGCTCCCCATGTCCAAGCAGGACACAGCTGCCTCACTGTCGACTCACTGCACTCCTAGTCCGGGTGGACCTCACCCTCTGGACAACAGTCAGGGGAGAGGGCAAAATCAAACAACAGGATTCCTAGTTTGTTCTGATGCCAGGCCAACTCACTCAAGGCACTAGGAGAGCGAGGTCTTGCCCTCTCGGCTCAGGGTTTATTCCATGTGGTGTCAGTGGTAGACGAGCACGGCGAAGTGCGGTGTGGCTGCTGGATTCTGTCCAATGCGGCCTTTGAACCGTCCCTAGAGGAGCAACAGGCTAGCTGCTCCCAACACATCTGCATATGTGGGGCTTAAATGGATATATTTATGCAAAACTCTAAGTGGCTTTTAAACATTTAATAGCATACAATAAGTCCTCAATCCTCTGCTTCTCCTGAGTTCACCAAGGTTCCTGCCTGGTCTCTCCAGTCCCCTATCTCTGAGACTGAGTGAGGCTCATATGTTTAGTTCCTTCTATTTTCGTATCGATACAATATGAGACTGTTTCTGGTTTTGTGCCACCTGCAGTCTTTCCCTGGTGATAACACTGAGGGCAGCCAGTTGTCTTCCAACTGTACAAAACCCATATTTTGCTGCTATAATCCAAACTAGGCAGGAGCCTCACATATTATTTCTACTATGTCTCAACTGGCTCCTAAACTAGTGAAATCCAACAAAGTCCATAGTTTAATTAATAGTATTGCACCAATGTTAATTTCTTACTGTTTTTTTCTTAGTTTTGATGATTATATGATGGTTATCTAAGATGTTAACATTCAGGGAAGTTGAATGAAAGATGTATGACAACTGTAGTATTTGCAACTCTTTAAGTCTAAAATCCTCTCAAAGTTAAAAAAAAAACAGGGCTTGGAGTTGGCCTGGAAATGAGGGCAAAGAAAATATTTAAATTATTGTCTATGTTTTCTGGTTTAGGGATTGAGGGATGGTGGTGCCATAGTTTTTAACAAGGAACCTTCTATTTAGTATGCATATATATATGCATCTGTAACAAATAATCCTCAAAATTTCAGCAAATTAACATAATAAAATTTTATTTCCCCCACAAATACCAGTCCAAAGTGAATGCTCTGTCCTGACTGGCAAATGAAGGTGGAAAAGGGGAGCTGTACCCCACACAGGCAGACACCCAGGCTGGTGGGGGCACTGCCTCGTCAATTCACAGCTTCTAAGTTTTCCCAGGGTGTCAACATCTGCCTGCAGATGGTGGCGGGGGAGGGGTCAGAGAATTGTCTGAGAGAAGTGTTCACAGTCGGACTAGAAGCAGCAATATCACTTCTGCTTAGATCTCATTGGCTAAAACTCAGGCAGGCAGCCACACCCAACTGGAGGGACTGCTGGGAAATGAAGCCTTCCTGTGCACCTGGGAAGAAGAGGTACTGAGTTCTATGGTGGGCCGATAAGCCCTGCCATCCCTACCTGCGGGAGTCCAGCTCCAGCAGGGACCAGAGATTCCTGGAGGTGAGACGGCGTCGGCAACTAAGGAGGGAAAGAAAGAAAGAGAGAGAGAGAGAGAGGCTGGACAACTGTTCAACATTGAGCAGAGGCCATTTATTGAAGGTTCACAGTGGGCTTTTATCCCCAAATTCTACAAGTCATTCTCACATGTCTTTCACGTGAACACAATGCCAGGTGCATGAGGTGCGTCCCCCACCCACCAGATGTTCCTTCAGGCATGAGGAAGAACAAACTCAAAATTGTCTTTCTGCTCCTCATGCTTGGTTAATGTTCCTTAAAGGCAATGAAACAATACCTTCCTAAAGTACAATGTTTCTATAACCTAAAAAACCCATTACAAATGCTAACCTTAATCTACGACTAACCTATCCTATAAACTTTTTTCATTCTATGCTAATTTATACTAATATCAAGTTAAACAATCCTATTGAAACTTAAACGATCACTGTTACAACCTGAGGCGGCCTAACCCAGAATGTTTGGAATGTGGCCCAGTCCAAAGTTCGTGGTGGGTCCAACCTGAAGTAGGCTGACTGCATTCTTTTAACAAAATAGCTACCTAAAAACTTATCTCTATAAGCTATTTTCCAAAACTTATATTGCTATAATCTTAAGATCACATACAAAAGGCCTGTGGCCAACACTAAGGCTCCTCGATGTGACCTAAGTTTGAACTGTAAGTAGTACGAAAACCAAAACCACAGTCTGTGGAAAAATGGGAACAATGAGCTTTTGAAGTTAGTTTGTGTTCATCCCGGTCTCAGAGTTATGTGCTTGAGCTTGCAGGAGTTTTTTCTTGCTGTAGTGCTAGGCAGAAAAGGGAGAGGAAATGGGGTCAACAGCTCCCGAACACATCCTAATGGTCTCAGGATCAACGGCCCTTCCTGATCTCTAACACTCAGTGGGCCTCCATGGCCGGCTCCCAACACCTACCCATTGTGAGTGCCCTTTAATAGGTCCCAGATCTCTTAGGGAAAGGGCATCATCTCAGATACAGCTGAGCCGTAGAAACCAGGTATGCTTCAAGCATGAGGCCTCACATGAGTCCTCATCATCCTGAGCGGTTGTGAGACATCACAAAATCCTTAGTGAGAGGTGACCAGCTGTGTCCGCGTCATCCTGAGCGGTTGTGAGACATCACAAAATCCTTAGTGAGAGGTGACCAGCTTGAAGTTCTCAGTCTGGGTCACAAGGGTCAAGAAGTAAGGACAATGCAAAATCATAATCAGCCAAATTTGGTTTTCCACAATAAATCTAGGCAAGGACAGGCCAAAACAGCAGAGTCTATGGGAAAGTTTCTGACTAGTTCCAATTATGGGAAAAGGAAAAGAACTGTCTTAAATGAGCCCATAAAGTACTAGACTTGATGCTTTGTGTTTTACCTACACATTACGTCATTTCATACTCACAACTACTCTATGAATTCAGTATTGGCATACCAACATTAGAACTGAGGAATCTGAGCACAGAGAAGTCCCAGAATCTACAAAGAATAGCAAGATATAGTCCGTGATTTCCAGGACCATCCGGCCCTAGTTAGGGGATTACAGCTGATACTTGAACTGAACACATAAACCTTGTACCCGAGTGACAAAATTCCCAGACCAGGATCGGACTCCAGCATCCACACCTTCTGACTGCTACAAGAACTGAGAAAACACCGCTGTCCCTACAGAATCCCAGGGACTTTGGAGCAGAAGCATGGGCACCACTGCAACCCTGTCCGATCTGCTCAATTCCTTCACAACTAAGACTCCCATGATTCCTGACCAGAATCGTTCACCTAAGGCTCAGCTGGCAGGACCTTCGTAGGAGGACTCCTAAGAGAAATGTCAATACTGTGTTCAAAAACTGCACCCAGGATGCCTCCTATCCTCACATTTAACTTTTATTAGTGAAGCCCCAACTTTGAACAGCAAATATAACCCTAACTTCACTTAGTTACTAGAAGTAATATTTCTTTAAAAAACAAACAAAAAAGCTCCCTCCCCAGCTACACCATCTCACCCGGCCCCAAGCTGCCCACTGCCGCCTGTAGAGGCCCTCGGATACCACCTTGTGGAGATCTGGGTTCCCTTGATGGCTACACTGATCTGCCCGGCACCCAGCCGCTGCCAGCTCCCTCCCTGCCAGGGCACCTAGCCCAGTCTCAGGCCGTGGCAGCCCGTGGAGGCCCTCCACGCCCGCCCCTCAGAACTACAGACTCCATCCCTGGCTGAAGCACCCGCGAGGCCCAAAGCCATGGCCAGTGCTCGCCCCTCGGAGTTCCGGGTCCCGCCCTGGGTGAGGCGCCCAGCCCCCTCTCAAGCCGCTGTCGCCCAGGAAGGCTCTAGGCGACCGCCCCTCAGAGACACCATTCCTCCATTCCTGGCTGAAGTGCTCTGTGTGCGGCCCAAAGACACTGCTGCCTCCTGCCCTTCAGAGCTCCAGGTCCCCACTCTGGCTGAGGCACCCAACCCCATCTCAAGCTGCTGTTGCCCAGGGTGGCCGTGGCGCCCACCCCTTGGAACTGCAGGCTCCATCCCTTCCTGGGGCGCCCCACCAGACCCAAAGCTGCCGCTGCCCATGCAACGCCCAGGCCTCAGAGCTCTGGGACCCCGTCTGGACTGAAGCACCCAGCCCCACCTGGATATGCCACCCCCGCAGAGGTCCCCAGCATCCATGCCCGGGCACCTTGGAACTCCAGGCCCCTATCCAGGTGCTTTGGAGCTCCAGGTCCCCACCCTGGCTGAAGCACCCAACCCTGCCTTGAGCTGCCACTGCCCACAGAGTCCCTATGCACCCGCCCCTCAGAGGTACGGACTTCCCCCCGACTGAAGTGCCCCACCAGGCCCCAAGCCTCCACCACCCAGGGAGGTCCAAGGCTCTTTCCCCGTGGAGCTCTGGGCTCCCTTGGTGGCCACACCGCCCCACCCCCTAGCCACCCTGACCACTATGTTGACTAGCAATGTCCAGCTGTCTCGCACTCCACCTCCCCCAACTTGCCCCTGACTATAGCTGGACCAGATAGCAGCTGGAGCCCTGTGACCAGGCAGAGACCTGCAGTGACTCACCCACCCAGATCTGCCTAACCTCCAACTTGGGAGCTAAGACCTCATGATTGTATAAGGGAACAGTACATCCTAAGGAGGTTGGTCAGCTTGTGTGACAGTATGATTACATGTCCTAGTTTGTTTGTTGTTGTCACTGTTTTTTGTTTGTTTGATTGATTATTTATTTTTATTTTTGTTTTCTCTTACTCTTATCTGTCTTCAGGTCTATTTTCATTTATTAGTAGGTACCTCTGTCTGTTCTCCCTTTTACTCTCCTGTCTCCACCTTCTGCTTCCCCCTCTCCCTGTTCCATTTCTTTCACTTTTCTTACATCATTTTACTTCCTGGGAGCAAACCAATACCCCCACTGTGTGAACAGATTACAAGGCAGTGGGAAGCCGGATCCAGCATATCCATACACCTATCAGTGGATATTAGGATCTGCAGATAAATTTTGAATCACAGCTCCCACCTCAAATAAATCTCAAAGTTGCAAAAGGTATAACCCTCAACCTGCAGTCCAGCCTCAGAATCAAACAAAGTGAGAAGATTCACATAAGGAAGAACAGGAGATTGAGCAAACAGAAGCGAAAAACAACCCCACCACCCCTGAACAACAGATTTAAAGAAGACAGAGGGAGAAAAAAATAAAAAGGAAAAAGTGGGGAGGCAAATTTACACAAATGAAGAAAAATCAAAAGAAGAATACAGGTCTCACATAGACCCCTGGGAGATCAGATATTGAGAAAACAGACTTCGGAATGCAAACAATGAAGAGCCCCCAGAATGACTGGTCACATATTACAAACCCAGACATCAAGACATTAATAGAGAGAATAAAAAGAATTGAGGAGAGACAAGAGGAAAACAGGAAGGAGTTGATAAATGAGATAACAACAGTAAAGAATACTATGATTGAAATAAATAGCCAGGCTCAGTGGCTCAGCCTGTAATCCTGCACTTTGGGAGGCTAAGGTGAGTGGATTGCCTGAGCCTGTGGGTTCAAGACCCACCTGGACAACTTGGTGAGACCTCATCTCCATAATAAATAAATTAAAAAATTAGCCTGGCGTGGTAGCGCACGCCTGTAGTTCCAGCTACTTGGAAGGCTGAGGTGGAAGGATCGCTGGAGCCCAGCAGGTCGAGGCTGCGGTGGCTGGGAGCGGCCACTGCACTCCAGTCTGGTTGACAGAGTGAGACTCCAACTCAAATAAATAAATAAATAAATAAATAAATAAAGAATAAGCATGGAAAGCAGACTTAGCCAAGCAGAAGACAGAATCTCAGAACTTGAAGATCAAAATATAGAACTAAACCAAACTGTCAAAAACATAGAAAAGAAGCTTAAAAAGACAGAAGAAAACTTTCAAGAGATGAGCAATTACTTCAAGAGAATGAACCTAAGAGTAATTGGCCTTCCTGAGGCAGAAAGAGAGACAGAGACCACCCTGGAACAAACATTCCCCAAAATTATTCAAGAAAACTTCCCTCACCTCATTAACAATGTGAAAATTCAAACACAAGAAATTCAGAGAACCCCAGCAAGACAACAAATGAGAAGACCAACTCCTAGGCACATAATAATCTGCCTGAACAAAGTAGGTATAAAAGAAAAAATCCTAAAAGCAGCAAGAGAAAAAGGTCAGACTACCTGCCAGGGAAGTCCAATCAGAATAGCAGCAGATTTATCTACAGAAACCCTTCAGGTTAGGAGAGCTTGGAGTCTAATATTCAAAGCTCTCAAAGATAAACAATTTCAACCAAGAATAACCTACCCAGCCAAGCTAAGCTTCATCAGTGAGGGAGAACTGAAATCTTTCCCAGACATCCAATCCCTAAGAACTTATGCTGCCTCCAGACCAACCCTACAAGAAACTCTTAAGAAAGTATTAAACACAGAAGAAAAGGGAAAAAGAACAACAATGTTCTTTACAAGAGTGCAGGAAAAAGATTGAAAACACACATGAACTAACCCCAAAAGCCAAAAGAAAGACAAACAAACAAGTACAACAACTCTGTAAGATCATCATGACAAAAATAAACCCTCAGATTTCAGTAATTAGCCTGAATGTGAATGGACTAAATGAACCACTGAAAAGATTCAGAATGGCAAAATGGATAAACCATCATGAGGCAACAATATATTGTCTCCAAGAGACTCATCTCACCAGAAAGGACACTCACAGACTCAAAGTAAGAGAATGGGAAACAAATCTTCAGGCGAACGGAACACAAAAGAAAGCTGGAGTTGCAATCTTAACCTCAGACAAAATACCCTTTAAGCTATCAAAAATCAAAAAAGATGAAGAAGGTCATTATATAATGATAAAAGATTCAATACATCAACAATAAATATCCATCCTAAACATATATGCACCTAATATAGGGGCACCAATGTTTGTAAAGCAGCTTCTAAACAAACTTAAAAAAGAGATTGACTCTAACATTATCATAGCAGAGAACTTTAATACCCTGCTCACAACCCTGGACAGATCATCAAGACAAAAAATCAGCAAGGACATTCAGAACCTCAATGAGACTCTTGAACAAATGGACTTAATTGATACTTACAGAACACTCCACCCAAAGACCACAGAATATACATTCTACTCACCACCACATGGAACGTACTCCAAGATCGACCCCTTATTGGCCATAAATCAAACATAAACAAATTTCATAAGATTGAAATCTTGCCATGCACCTTTTCAGACCACAGTGGAATAAGAATAAATATCAGCACCAACAAAATTTCCCCAAAACACACAAGGACACGGTCACTAAAAGCATGATGCTGAGCAATGACTGGATCAACACTGAAATCAAAGAAGAAATTGAAAGATTCCTGGAAACAAATGGAAATGAAGAAACATCTTACCAAAACCTTTGGGATGCCATTAAATCAGTTTTAAGAGGAGAATTTATATCTCTACGAGCACACATCAAGAAAATGGAAAGATCACAAGTGGAGAGCCAAACAAACCACCTAAGGGAACTGGAAAGAGAAGACCACTAAAACCCCAACTTTAGCAGAAGAATCCAAATCACAAAAATAAGAGCACAAATACAGGACATAGAAGACAAAAATATCATAGAAAATATTAACGAAACAAAAAACTGGTTCTTTGAAAGAATTAACAAGATTGACGGGCCCCTAGCCAGACTGACCAAGAAAAAGAGAGAACGATCCCAAATGAACACAATCAGAAATACAAAAGATCAAATCACAACTGACCCTGAAGAAATATAAAAGATCATCAGAGATTACTATGTACACCTATATTGAAATAAACTTGATAACCTAGATGAAATGGAAGACTTTCTGACATCACACAACCACCCAAGTTGAAACAAGAAGACATCAAGACACTAAATAGACCAATAACAACCCAGGAAACAAACAATGGAAAAATATACCATGCTCATGGATAGGAAGAATCAACATTGTTAAGATGTCCATCCTACCAAAGGCAATCTGCAGATTCAACACAATACCCATTAAGTTACCAACATCAGTCTTCTCAGATCTGGAAACGACAATACAGAAATTCATATGGAAACATAAATGACCACAAAGAGCCAAAACAATCCTTAGCAAGAGGAACAAAGCAGGAGCTGTCACACTCCCAGACTTCAAACTCTACTATAAAGCTACAGTAATCAAAACAGCTTGGTATTGGTATAAAAACAGGCACATAGACCACTGGAACAAGATAGAGATTCCGGAAGCAAAGCCTCAATTCCTCAACCAACTCATCTTTGACAAAGCCTCCAACAAAAACTACTGGAGAGAGGAAAACCTATTCAGTAAATGGTGCTGGGAAAACTGGCTGACCACATGCAGAAGACTGAAACAGGACTCCTATCACCATACACAAAAATTAACTCTAAATGGATCAAAGATCTAAACGTAAAACCTCAAACTATAGGAACCTTAGAAAATGCAGGAGACACCCTTATGGAAATTGGAACTGGCAACAAATTCCTATCCAGAACCCTAAAGGCCAATACCTTAAGAAATAAGATAGACAAGCTCATCAAATTGACGAGCTTCTGCAAAGCAAAAGAAACCATCAAGAGAGCAGAGAGACACCCCACAGAATGGGAGAAAATATTTGTCAACTGTATATCTGACAAAGGCCTAACATTTAGGATCTACAAGGAACTCAAACACACCGAAGGGAAAAAAACAAACAGCCCCTTTAAAAAGTGGGCAAAAGACATGAATAGCCACTCTCCAAAGAAGATATACAGGCAGCCAACAGACACATGAAAAAGTGTTCAGCCTCACTCGATCATCAGAGAAATGCAAATCAAAGCCACACTGAGATACCACCTAACCCCTGTAAGAATGGCCATCATTAATAAAACAAACAACAACAGATGCTGGTGAAGATGTGGAGAAAAAGGAACACTTCTACACTGCTGGTGGGAATGCAAACTTGTACAACCTCTCTGGAAAACAGTCTGGAGACTTCTGAAAGAACTAGAAATTGACCTTCCATATGACCCAGCAATTCCCATATTGGGAATATACCCAGAGGAACTCAAATTATTCTACGAAAAAGATACCTGCACACATAGCAAAAACATGGAACCAACCGTGTTGCCCATCTAAGTTGGACTGGATAAAAAAAATATGGTACATATACACAATGGAATATTATGCAGCCATAAGAAGGACAAATGTATGAACTTTGCAGCAAATTGGATGGACTTGGAGCCTATCACACACTTTTTAAAGAGGCTGTTTGTTTTTTTCCCTTCAGTGTGATTTATCACAGAAACAAAGAACTGAGTTCCATATGTTCTCACTCATAAGGTGACCTTGAACAATTATAATGCTATAAGAAAGTGACTGACAGT
>CAUYQG010030120.1:0-11794 GCA_963574415.1 Tarsius wallacei | reverse complement strand
TTCCTCCTCCCCCACCCCTACCCCCATGACTTCAACCACTTCTTTGTAAAGCACTAGCTCAAGTTATTCTTCAGCTTAGGGAATGAATGGCTTTTCCTGAAGCAGAGCCTAAGAGAGAGATTCAGGTGCACATGATGTATTGAGGGAGTGCTCTTCAAGAAAAAAGTCTGAGGGTGAGGGAAACCAGACAGATAGGGTGAAATAGGAACCGAGCGCTTAATTCACAGACACCAACACCAAAGTACAAGTTATAAAAGGAGAGGTTTATTAACTAAGAGCCGGGCGGTGCCCACTTGCCTGCTAGACATAACAGTCCCACAGCAAGGGCCCCCCATTAGCTGTAGGGGCTTGCTTAAATGGGGGAAAACCACATTGAGACTTTCCAAGTGGGCCAAACTGCAACATACTGGAGGCCTAGGTACTTTTCAAGCAATGCTAGCAGGGTTCACAGACGCAGAAAAAAAGCTCTTATAAACAGTTTAACCTAGCCAGCAGGTGCTGTTGCCAGTTTCCAGGAAGGGAACTTTTTAACTGTGCAAAGGCTGAGTACATGCTTAGCCTAATTTTTGACATTGTAGATGTCTTTTTTTTTTTTTTTTTTTTTGAGTTGGAGTCTAAATCCGTCGCCCAGAATGGAGTGCAGTGGCCGCTCCCGGCCACCGCAGCCTCGACCTGCTGGGCTCCAGCGATCCTTCTGCCTCAGCCTCCCAAGTAGCTGGAACTACAGGCGTGCACTACCACGCCTGGCTCATTTTTGATTTATTGTAGAGATGAGGTCTAGCCAAGTTGCCCAGGTGGGTCTCGAACCCGCGGGCTCAGGCAATCCACTCACCTCAGCCTCCCAAGGCGCGGGATTACAGGCTGAGCCACCGAGCCCGGCTGACATTGTAGATGTCTTTTAAAGCCCCTTCCACAAGGAAAAGTTGCCTAAAAAATAAGTAGTCTAGCTTTGGCCTAATTACAGAGGATTCTGGAATGATAATTATACCCAAGAATTGTCTCATCTTGAAGCAAAAGTTTCAAAACATGATACATACTATGATCCTATTTTAAATTTCTCTGTAATAAATGAATTATTTTTAAATAAAAAAATTACAAGTATTTCATTGTGATATGATCAAGCACGGTTTTATCCATATTCTTGTGCTTTTTAACAAGTTCTTCTATGACTGGAGAAACAAATTCTGTTTGCTCCCTGTTAGTACTTTCTTTTTTTCCATGACATTTAAATTATAATGGTAAATGCCATTTGAATATCAATGGACCGATTTTTCTACTTTCTATTTCCAACATTTGCATACTTGTTTCTGTGACAATAACAACTTCAACTGTTTACTGAGGATTTAAAGTGCACTGGGCAGTTAACAAATATTTCATTTCATCTACACAACTGTTTGAGGTATCTACTATTGTACTATTATAATTTACAGAGGGGAAAATTAAGACACAGAGAAGTAACTTGCCCAAGAGAACAAATTGTAATGCCAGGATATCACTCCAGGACTGCCTGACCTCAAAGCCTATAGCCTTAACTATGCTCTTACACATTCAATGTGATACTCCTTCCTGTTCTTTGATATCAATAAACACAGGTAAGCAATTTTTGGGATAAAAATTACCCTACTTTGTACAAAATGGTATTGTATTTTAGCAGTACAAATTATGTGCACATTATCAGTTATGAATAATAATAGTAGATTCATAGCTTAATTTTGTTCTATATAGATATATTTCAAGGTATCTCTGAGCATGCCACAGATCTATCTTGGTCTTCTGTCTAAATTCATGTGAATTCTCCATTTCAGTTAACATGCTCTTGTCCTTCCATAGAGTAACAGCCTTTAAACAGTTTTACTGTAGAGTAAGTAGAAAATCTTTTCTTGTTCTTTTGATTTAAAAAATAGATCTTAAGGAATGTTCAGTTATAGCATCTGGGCAACAGATAAGGTGATATCTTGTGGACTGTGGATTTTATGCCTGAAAGCAGTAAGGTTTGCACTTTATTCTGGAGCATGTTTCAGAGTGTGACCCTCAGATAACAAACACAGCAGTCTCCTTTCCATCTGTCTCTGCAGGCAGAACAGTAAGTCTATTGTCTGGAAATATCTGACCAGGATAGAAGATCCAGTCCCTCTCTCTCTCTCTCTTTTTTTTTTTTTTTTTTGATTTGGACTCTCATTCTGTTACCCAAGCTGGAATGCAGTGGCACTATCACAGCTCACTACAGCCTTGACCTCCTGAGCTCAAGCAATCCTTTCTCCTCAGCCTCCTGAGTAGCTGGGACTACAGGCATGTGCTACCACACCTGGCCCAGTCTCTTCTTTTTACAGGCTCCCCAAGGGAATGAGAGAAAAAAGAGCTGCACAATACTTCTCTGGGCTGGCAGCCCAAAACCATGACTGTAACTATCTCTCCCCCTTGAAGCAGCAGCTCATGGTAATAAAGCTGCTTTTCCTCCTTTTAGTGAGCCTAGAAGAGCAATATCTGATTACAATTATATCTTTAAAATTTGAGGAACATGCCTTTTTATTCAAGGATTAGGCAATTCGGATCTGGTTATCAATTCTGGAAAAACAGAAGATTCATTCTATATTTTCTTGTACCCTCATAAGTGCTAATTTATAATTCATAGGTAATTTCTGTCTAGAATTCTGTATCTTTAAATATTTTGCATAGGCTGTTCTTATCTCTGTATGGCAGATTCTTTTATATTCCATAATTTTGTGTCTAGGATCTTTTGGTGAACCAGGATATATATTTATGTCCATGAAGATTCTGGAAAACCTCTCCATTTCTCACCCCAGTTAAATGTAACTGGTTCATTGAAAATATTAAACTCAGAAGATAAATGTGAAAACCTCATGCATTCTCTACCCAGATTTCTCTTTTGCTTTCATGATACCTTGGGAATATCCTATTACTTTTTGGTCACTCTCAATTATTAAAAATCTAATCTAGTTAAAGCTTTAATCATGAACTTCAAACACAGTGTAAAAAATGTCCCCTTCCGTCATGGCTGGCTAAACGTGTAGCTAAGTAAGTTTGGAATAGGGAATGGGGTTTGGTTTGTTATCATTTTTCCTCCTGCTGCAACATCTTGGGATTGGTAGAACCCTTTGTCACCAATCATGGGGCAACAGGAAAGTTCCAGTAAGCATCATGTCACATCTATTAGCTTTGGTAACTTCCTTAACATTCTGAGTTTCATTTTCCACATCTATAACTCAGGATGCTGTAATAATTAAAAGAGACAGTACAAGCAATATATATGGTATGCTGCTTAATGGTACATTCAATAAATGATGTCACTCATTTGATGATAATTACTTCCACCTTACCTCCTTAACCAATGGCTTGTAACTATTTAGGCCTGAGCTCTAGTTTAGGAATTCTGACTAGCTTATGGCCTACTCAAGCACAGAGAGACTAGACATAAAATTTATTTTTCTTTATTATCTCTTTATTGCTATTTAATTATCTCTAAATTACTGCAGAAGTAATAATTATTTCATTTTGAACCTCTTTATGTTTTCAAAGCAATATATATTACCTCACTTGTTCCTTAATACCACTCTTTAAGGCTGGTGTCATTCAGTTTTTCATAGGTCAGTAAACTGATGTTCCTTGAACAGTTGCTCACATTGCCACAGTTAATTAGTAGTAAAGTTAAGGTTACAACCCATACTACTTGAATTATACTTCCCACAGGACATGAATGGTCCATACTTATTTACAGTCATGTCTCGTACACATACATATGTATAGTTGTTTCCACTGCATGAATGTTGATAAGATATATTCAGATGAAATCAGGCATGTGATTATATTTTCATGTTTGATAAGGACTTTAAGAGTCAGTGATAACATGTAGTATAATTATCCCATAACTGTTATATGGTTAAAGACTAGGCATTATACAAGTTGAAGCCTTTCTGAATTTTGAACAGCATGTGTGAATTAATTTATTTTTAAAAATTATACTTAACCTATAATGTAACAGAATTATACACAAATTTAAGAAAAAGCCACAATCTTTATACTCAGAGGAACTGTTTTTATTTTTTATGGTAACTTTGTGATTATTAATTTCATGTGTCAACTTGTCTGAGCCCTAGTGCCCAGATATTTGGTCAAACTTTATTCTGGATGCCTCTGTGAAGGTATATTTTTGCAGTTGGGATTGACCTTTAAACTGGTGAGTTTTGAATAAAGTAGATTGCCCTCCATAATGTGGGTAGACCTCATGCAATCAGTCAAAGACCTTAGGAGAACTAAAACTGACCTCCCCCAAGCAAGAATTAATTCTGCCAGTATGTAGTCTTGGCTCTTTTTGTGTCTCTGCTGCCTCACACTACAGGTTTGAACTTATCAGCCTCCACACCCACATGAGCCAATTCCTTAAAATAAGTCTATCTGTCTCTCTATCTCTCCACACATCTTATTGGTTCTGCGTCTCTGGAGAACCCTCATACAGCCTTGTACCACTTCATCCTATGTCTTACTATGTGTGAAAAGTATACTGTTTTGCATTTTTCATTTCCTCTTAAGCTATACTATATGTAAAGTTACATGGATAAAGAAAAGACATTATAACTCTAGATAAGATTTTTTTTTTTTTTTTGAGTAAGAGCCTCAATCTGTCGCCCAGGCTGGAGTGCAGCAGCACACGCTCTTGGCTGCCTCAGCCTTGGTCCATTGGGCTCAGGCGATCCTTCTACCTCATCCACCTCAGCCTTCCAAGTACTGGAACCACAGGCACGCACCATCATGCCCGGCTAATTTTTTCATTTATTGTAGAGATGAGGTCTCCCTAAGTTGCCCAGGCTGGTCTGGAAACCCTGGAGTCAGGCAATCCTCTCACCTCTGCCTCTCAGAATACTGGAATTACAGGCATGAACCACCATGACCAGCATCTCTAGATAATCTCAATCTACGTACATTTTTCTCCATTGTCTTTTTCTCTTTAGCCTACCAATATATTAATTTCCCATCTTCTTTTCTCTCCACCTGACCTTCCCTAAACCTACCCTTTTTCTCCCTTAGGCCTAAAGTCACACTTACTACTCAAGCAAATATAGAAATCTTCCACACTCATACTGAAACCCCTCTAAGTTTATCAATGACCTAATTTTAAAAGCTCATTTTTGTAAACTATTTTTCTCATTACAAAAGAAGTGCTTATTTAATGGGGGATATGGCAGAATATGTACAAAAAGCACAAATAAACAAATTTTAAAAGCCTCCTAAATCTAGCACTCACGAGGTCATCGTTGTCAATAAATTAGTTTATATTATAGTTTTATGTGCAGTTATTATATGTAGCAGTATATTTGTTTATGTGTTGGAGAACTTTCAAATATTTATAAACCCAGAAAATCAAGATGATACTGTATATATTTAGAAATTATTTTAAAATTTGCTTTCTTAACTGATCAACATATTAAGAATATTTTGCATATTAATAAGTATTTTTCCACAATATGACTTTTATTAGACATCATATAAATATACCATGACTTATTTACCCAATTTCTTATTGTTTGACATTTTGTTTCCATTTGAGAGCTACTATGAATGATGCCACAACAAATGTTATTGAATATAAATCACTGTGAGCATCTCTGATTATTTACTTAGATATATTCCTAGAGATAGCATTTCTCCATCAAGAAAAATGCATGGCTTTTGAAATAGGGGGCTCACGTGCCGTTTTGAAGTTCTGTTATTCAAGTATTAAAATGAAGTTCTCCCATTAAAGTATTAAAATTATACATTTCTCCACACTTTCATCAATCCTGAGCAATATCATATTTTAAAAACCATAGAAATAATAATGTCTTAATAATTATTTATTAGATGACTGAATGTATTCTTATAAAAAGATTGACCACTCATTCATATAGATATTCTTTTATGTGAATCTTTACCCTTTCATTTTCAATACAAATATTACTATTTTTAAAATTGCTTTAGAGAATCCTTTTATATATTATGAGTATAAACTCTGGTGTTTTATATTTTTTCAGATAAAATTTCCCAATTTCTCCTCTGACATTATTTTATTTTATTTTATTTCACTTTTTGAGTCAGTCTCATTCTGTTTGCCCAGGCTAGAGTGCAGTAGCATGATCACAGCTCACCACAGCTTTGACCTCCAAGGCTCAGGCCATTCATCCTCCTTAGCCTCCTGAGTAGCTGGGACTACACACCACACCAGGTTAAATTTCTTTCTTTTTTTTTTTTTGGAGACGAGGTTTCACTGTGTTGCCCAGGCAGGTCTCGAATTTCTGGGCTCAAACAATCATCCCTCCTTGGGTCTCCCAAAGTGTTGGGATTACAAGCATGACTTACCACACCCAGCTTATTTTCTTTTCTTTTACTTTACTATTTTATTTTATTTTAGCGTGTGTATTGTGGTCTCACTCTGTCCCCAGACTGGAATGCAGTAGCATGATCACAGTTCATTATAACCTTGACCTCCTGGTAATCCTTCCACCTCAGCCTCCTGAGTAGCTGGGACTACAGGTTCACACTACCATGTCCAGCTAATTCCTTTGGCATTTTATTTCAGTTTTTGACAAAACAGACATTTGAAAATACTTATAAAATTATTTGAAATCTTTCTGATTAATAAAAGAAACATTTTGAAAATTACATAGGCCTTAACTAAAAAATCATAAAACCTGAAACATGCTATTGAGTTATGTGAACATAATAAGAGAAATATTGGTTAATGTTTTGAACTCTGACTAATAATAACATTTACTTCTCCAAATAGCAGGTTACAAGTGTTTGATTAGTGTAGGGGTGGGTGGGAATTTTGAACATTTAATCTTTGGAAATAGATAAAGGGAAAGGCAGCACATTATCAGGGAGTCACATCAAAGTCTCATTTTTCTATTTGGCTATTTAATCCTGAAGAAAGAAAGATTATGTGTACCTAAGAGGCCATGTTACACAAATAACAACTGTCTTTTTCTAGACACCATGCTTGGATTCTTTTTTGGGGGGGTTGTGGTCAGAGTTTCACTCTCACCCAAGCTAATGTGCAGTGGCATGATCATGGCTCACTGCAGCCTCGACCTCCTGGGCTCAGGCTATCCTTCCACCTCAGCCTCCTGAGTAGCTGGGACTATGGGCGCATGCCACTACACCTGGCTTATTTTTTTTACTTTTTACTTATTTTATTATTATTATTATTTTGTACATATAGGATCTGGCTATGTTGCCTAGACTTGTCTCAAACTCCTGGGCTCAGGCAATTCTCCCAAAGTGCTGGGAATTACAGGCATGAACCACCACACTTGGCCTGAATTCTCTTAACTCTACTTTTGTGCATTCCTTTTGCTCTATTTTCTTGTTCACCCCTTAAAAATGCTAGTGCTTATTCGGGGGGAGAAGGGTTCCTTTCATTTTCTTTTATCTGGCTTAACTGGGTAATATTCACAAATGCGTCTTCAAAAATTTTTATTGATGCATAATTGTACATATGGGATAAGTGTGATATTTTGGTACATGCATACAATATGTAATAATCAAATCAGGGTGTTTAGGATATCTGTCTCCTCAAACATTTGTCATTTCTTTGTGTTGGGAGCATAATAAATCTTCACTACTAGCTATTTTGAGTTATATGTTACATTGTTGTTAACTATAGTCTCCCTACTGGGCTATCAAGCACTAGAACTTATTCTTTCTGTCTAACTGCATGTTTGTACCCATTAAAAATCTATCTTCACCCACCCCCTCACCCTTCCCAGCTTCTGGTAACTATCACTCTACTCGCCATGAGACCAACTTTTTTTAACGCTCCATGTCTTTCTGAAATGCACTTTCTTTCTAAATTACTTTATTGTTTTCTAAATTATTTTATTATTATTTCTTCAAATTATTTCTTATATTATAACTGTAAATAACATTTTTATTTAAAATATTTATAGATATTTATAGATGCTGAACAAACAAATCCCAAATTTTCAGTGACTTGGTGCAATACAAGTTAATTTTTCATTATTACAACAGTTCAGTGAAAGTGGGTATTCGTGGTCAGGAGATAGCGTTCCTGCCTGATTTGATTCAGGGATGCATATCTGTTTTATTCAAATAAGGCTCTGTGACTATCTTGAGTGTTCTTTAACATTTATCTCCTGTCTTACCAAAATAGAAGAATTTAATGAGGATTTTGCTAGATAATGAAGATTCTTGCTTGTGCATATTCAAAAAGAAAATTTCTTAAAGCAATTGGGTATGTGTTCGTGGACATATTGTTTCCAGGAAATCTTTTTTTTTTCTTTTAAATTTCCTTATTATTTTAAAGATGTGGGGTACAATTCGGGGTTAGGTATACAAGTGTTCGTTATGCAGGTATCCTTGTTGATGTGGTATGACCCCCGCTCCCACTCCCCCTGGCAGATTCCCTCTACCGCCAATCCTGCTTCTCCTCTCCCCTCTTGGCAGGTTCCCGCTACTGCCAATCCTTTTCTTATAGTATTACGATAATTGTTCAAGGTCCGCTTATGAGTGAGAACATGTGATACTCCATTCTTTGCTTCTGTGAAAGATCACTCAGTATTATAGACTCTAAGTTCCAGGAAATCTTAAAAGATGGCTTGCAGGTAAAGTGGAGTCAGTGAAGCTGTGTGGTTGTGCAGTGGTGCTTAGTTGATCTGAGTGATGCCTTAAAACCTTCACACAGTCTGGGATAAGAGTGTGCAGTGCATCATAGTTTTATTCTTTTCAGAAAATATATCTTCACGAAATAAAAACAAGATTGGCTTATAATTAGATGCTTGCAGAAAAATCAAAAAGTAAATCAACAGAAGTGATAACAAAGGTTATCAGTCACTCTTCAATTGACCAAATTTATATTCCCCTAGGGAATTCAGCTTTACCACCGCCAACATATCTAAGCACTTAATCTGAGTACAAATCCCAGTTGCTGCCTCACAGGACTTGGAAAAGAAGACAGGGCCATAATTTCTGCAATGCATTATTATTTACTGTGATTGTACATCTTATATATATGGCGAACATTGTCTTAGACCCAGTGAAACAGATCATAAGCCTCAAGGTCTGTAAAATTACATAGACATGCATTTACAACACTGTTTTATAAGTGTGTCACTATAAATAAGAAAAAAAAATACAGGTATATAAAATAACAAAGAAGAGTACTTCTCAAAGAGAAGTCTGGAAAGGTTTACCAGAGGTTATGCAAAGTGGCTCTAACTTAGTCTCTAATGGTGGAAACTGCAAAAGAGAGCCAGGGACACAGGACACAACTATATAATAACCATTAAGGAATTTGGATTTTCTATATTTTGAGTTGGGATCTCTGTCACCCAGGATGGAGAGCAGCAGAATGATCATGGCTCACTGCAGCCTTGACATCCTGGACTCAGGTGATCCTTCTGCCTCAGTCTCTAGAGTAGCTGGGTCTACAGGCACACATCACCATGCCCGGCTATTTATTTATTTATTTATTTATTTATTTATTTATTTATTTATTTATGTAGAGACTAGGTCTCTCTATGTTGCCTAGGCTGGTCTTGAACTCCTAGGCTCAAATTATTCTCCCAAGTCAACCTCCTGAAGTGCTGGGGTTACAAACATGACCCACCGCAGCTGGCTGAATTTTCTTCTGAAGAAATTTGCAGGTCATTTAAGAATAATCAGAGATGTTGTATAATCAAATTTACATTTTAGAAAGACCACTTTGGAAAAAGGGTCACAATGAATTTGGAAATGTCATGATGGGAGGTTATTGCATTAAACATCCCTACACCTTTTTCTCTACAAGAAGGGTAAGAACCAAGAAAGTAAGAGTAGAAAATAGAAGACTAAGCCGGGCTTGGTGGCTCAGCCTGTAATCCCGCGCCTTGGGAGGCTGAGGTGAGTGGATTGCCTGAGCCCGCGGGCTCGAGACCCGCCTGGGCAACTTGGCGAGACCTCATCTCTACAATAAATCAAAAAAATTGGCCGGGCATGGTAGCGCGTGCCTGTAGTTCCAGCTACTTGGAAGGCTGAGGCGGAAGGATCACCAGAGCCCAGCAGGTCGAGGCTGCAGTGGCCAGGAGCGGCCACTGCACTCCAGTCTGGGCAACAGAGTGAGACTCCAACTCAAAAAAAAAAAAGAAAAAGAAAATAGAAGACTGGGTAGATCAATGCTGTCGTATCAATGAGGCAGATCTGACTAGACCCTGTGATGATGGATAGAGCTAGTGAAGAACAGATGTCTGAGTGATGCCCACATTTTTGACAGGGCACCAAAGCGGTACCATTCACAAGGGAAGTGAAGAAGAGGAGGGGAGCAAGGCAGCAGATTTGACAAGGACAGAGGGTGCAGATGATGAGTTCGCCTAATGGCATGACACCTACCTCGCCATACACTGCCATCAACCACGGGCTGAAGAGCGACAGCAGGAACTGAAATATGTGTTGTGCATGTGTGTCTTTGAGAACACCCATTTTCTGTTTTGTAATATTGTTCTCATGAAAACTTTTAAACTGTAATGGTCTGATAATCATCCAAATTTTAAATATCATCTAAGGAGATTTATCAAAGAGCAGTTGTAATTTTTGCAAGTATTCTGAAGAGTTAACATTTTTGCTTAATAATTTTGCAACTGCCAGGCTGGGTGCAGTCACTCATGCCTGTAATTCCAACATTATGGGAAGTTAAGGCAGGAAAATTGCTTGAGTCCAGGAGTTCAAGACCAGCTTGGGCAATATACAAGACCCCGTCTCTACAAAAAAAAAAAATGTTTTAAAACAGAAAGAGCTGGGCATAGTGATATGTACCTTTAGTTCCAGGTACTTGGGAGGCTGAGATGAAGGGATCACCAAAGCCCATATTGAGGCTGCGGTGAGCCATGATTGTGCTGCTGCACTCCAGCCTGGGGACAGAGTAAGATCCCTGACTCAAAATAACAATAACAATTTTACAATTTTTTATATACACTGCATGAGATTTTTTTCTGCCAGTAAGTTTCTGGTAAAATAAAAAATACATTGATACCTTATTTCAGCTATTTTATATAATATGAGGTGTATGAATAACTATTTTCATTAATCAAGGTAATTATATATTTTTTCATATTTTACTCAAAATAAAAATTATTTAAAAATGAAATTGTCACCACTTAAATTGGACCTTTTATTTTGTTTGCCCCATAGTATTTTGCTCATTGTAGAGAACAGCAAATTTCTTTTTAATTTTCTTTTCCTGTTGTCACTTTTAATATTTCAATTATAGGCTTTTATACTGCATATTTATAATCTTTTTGCAATTCTAAACCCCCAACCAACTGAACAGACCCCCTCTCCACCAAAAGACCCCAGAGAAACCTTAAAAACCAAGTTCCCAGCCATGAAGGGACAAGTAAGACATGCCTTCTTATACATGCTGCCCCTTGGAGTTTAGACACAACTGACCATCATTAACATTGAAAACAGACTGAAAGAATGGCTAACATTAAATAAGACTGACAGAATGACTTCTTGGTGGCAATAAGAAACCAAATTATAAACAAGACACAAGGCCATGCCAGGCAAGGGTTAAGTCACACACACACACCCTACTCTTAAAGAATGAACTATGTTCCAACTGCCACAGAGTTTTTCTTTTTCTCCAGCAGCTAAACAAGTACTGGCTTGAGATAAGCAATATTAGAACAATTACAGATCATTCACTGCCAAATGCTGACTAATTGAGCCCCTGTTCCACAAGTCATAACTATAACTTTGGTTGGACAAGAGACCAACTTCAGTAACTTTCTCCTGATAAGAGACCACC
>CAUYQG010030119.1:0-19425 GCA_963574415.1 Tarsius wallacei | reverse complement strand
CATTCAGTTCCTAAACGCTTACACGACCTCCAGATCAGCTCTATAAGAAACACTTAAGAAAGTATTAAACGAAGAAAGGAAAATAAGAATGACAATGCCCTTCTCAAGAATGCTGGAAAAAGATTGAAAACACATATTAATCAACCCCAAAATAAAAGACAAACAAACAAACAGCAGCAACAATAAATTCTATAAGAACCTCAAGACAGAGATAAACTCTCACATCTCAATAAGTAGCCTGAATGTGAATGGGCTAAATGCACCACTGAAAAGACATAGAATGTCAAAATGAACAAAATATCATGAGACAACAATATATTGTCTCCAAGAGACTCATCTCACCAGAAAGAACACTCACAAACTCAAAGTAAGAGGATGGGAAACAAAATTTCAGATGAATGGAACACACAAAAAAGTTGGAGTTGCAATCTTAATATCAGACAAAATACCCTTTAAGCTATCAAAAATTTAAAAATATATTGAAGGTCACTACATAATAATAAAAGGCTCAATCCATTAACAAATATATCCATCCTAAACATATGGCATCCAACATAAGAGCGCCAACTTTCATAAAGCAGTTTTTAGGTAAACTTAAAAAAGATATTGACTGTAACACTATCAGAATTTTGCTTTAAATTTTTTTTAAATGGCAAATATTGAGAGTTTGGCATTGTTGATTAAAATATGTTATACTGTATGCTATAATGAAAGTCAGGTTATTTTATCTAATAATGTTAAAGATACATTGCTTGTAAGTTTCAATTACTTAAAATGACTTTGCATTTAATATCTGTGGTAGCTGTATATTTATCAGAAAACATAAAAGTTAATACATTTCTATATACAATAAATAAGCCCATATAGCAATCTGTGCCCTCATGTTCTTTCTCCCGTTGCCTCTCCAGGACTCACTGAAATGTGTTATGTTTATCATTATTGCTATTTCTATTCCTATAGTCAATATTAAAACTACCATGCTAGTGTTGTAAAAAAAAATTAGAAGTATTCATAAGAAATAAAATTATCCTATGTGATGGTAGAAAAGCAAAATAAAATTACAACTACAAGATGGGAATTCAGTTCAAAGCAATCCTGTAAGAGCAGCAGATATCATTTTAGGGAACTTTTCTCAATATATTTTAAGAAAAATATTGATTTAGGACACACCCCATCTATGTGTATTGCTATTTTTGGAAGAAGATGGTATATTTCATCATGTACTCTATGGTAAATGAAATTAAAGGTGATTGTGGGATCTACCCTCAATTTTAGAGTGAGTTCAAGTAAAATTTGAATCTTAATCCCTTCTTCTGTCCACTGCTTTTAACAACTAGGAATATTTGCATTATTTGTGATGCTGGTTTTAATTTTTTGCCAAGAAAGAGTAAAAATCTGTTATCTTGAGCCATAATTGGAACCACTTGATGGCAGCTTGTGGTAGAGTTACGTAAAACCCCTGACTCACTGGTGACTAGGAAGGGTGTGTATGTGTGTACAGAGAATGCAAATCTTTAAGTTGCTGCTAAATAAGTATGCTTCTTTTTCTCTTCAACTGCAATTGTTAGGTTCATTTAAACCTAGTGTCTTTTATATTAAAGTGTTTATGTATCACATAATGTTATTTATGTGTTATTTAGTATTTTCCCATAATCATTCAACTGAATCTACTGAATATTAACTGAGTTCTTTTTCAGTGATAAGCAAAGTGCTGGCCTAGGAATACAAGAAATCTTCTACAGCTTTGAGAAAATTTGAGTTAAGTGATGGACATTTACACATACATGTTTTTTGTGTAATAAGAGATAAATACTAAGCTATAAATTTGTACTAAGTTATGCTTTGGGAGTTTAAAATGAGTATATTTTCTTCCTTTTAAGTTTCAAGAAGTTTACATTTAAAATATATAGTTTGTGCATGTGTAAACATTAATAAGATAAGTAAATGTACAGGGCATTACCTCACAGATGTATAAAGCAAGGTGCTTATGGCAATAATTCCATATAATTATATTAAGTGTGAGGAAAAGAAGGACAGGTTATGCTAGGGGGTAATTCATCTGTTCATAAAGGGAAGGTGCAAGAGCAAGACTGAACACTGACTTTGGAGTTAACCTGCCTCCTTGGCAACTTGACTTCACTTAATTACCTCAGTGCTCTTTGTCAAATTGATTGTTTTTATCTATCAAAGTTTCTTCATCTGTAAAATGTATCTAAGGGGTGATACAATGTTAAAAGAAATGACATATGCAAGCAATAATCCTCCCCAGACTACCAAAATGTATAATTTATTATTATTATTATTGTTATTTTTATTTACTTATTTATTTATTTATTTATTTATTTTGAGTCAGAGTCTCACTCTGTTGCCCAGACTGAAGTGCAGTGGCATGCTCAACGGACACAGCAGGTTCAACCTGCTGGGTTCAGGGGATCCTTCTGCCTCAGCCTTTTAAGTAGCTGAAACTATAGGCGTGCACCACCACATTCAGCTATTTTTTTTTTATTATTTGTTGTAGAGATGAGGTCTCACCAAGTTGCCCAAGATTGCTCGAACCCAGGGGCTCAGGCAATCCTCTCACCTCGACCTCCCAAAGTGCTGGAATTATAAGCCTGAGCCACCAAGCCCGGCCAATGTATTATTTTATCAAACCAATTATTTTAGATTTTTTGCTGTTGAACAAATGTTTACTCCTTCAATTAATAGTGAAAACAAGTACTCTTGGTCTGATACTCAATGATCATTTTTGCTCTTTGTTAGTATCAGGAGTTACCTCTTTTTATCATGATAAATTAGACACTCTCTTGTAAGTATTCAACTCAGAATATTTGGGTCCAGTGAACTCTGTTTCAACATCTGTAAAGTTGTTACAGTATAATAGTTCTAATTTATATATTTTTAGCCACTTGACGTTTAGTGTTATTCAAAGGTACCAAGATTGAACTTGTTAAGAAACAAGGCTCAAGCCTGTAATCCCAGCACTTTGGGAGGCAGAAGTGAGAGGATTGCCTGAGCCCATGGTTTGAGACCAGTCTGGACACCATGGCGAAACCTCATCTCTACAATAAATCAAGAAATTAGCTGGGTGTGTAATGATGCATGCCTGTAGTTTCAGCTACTTGGAAGACTGAGGTGGAAGGATTGCCTGAACCCAGTAGGTCGAGGCTGTGGTGGCCATGAGTGCTGCTACACTCTAGCCTGGGTGGCTGAGTGAGACTCCAACTCAAGAAAGAGAAAAAAAAGGTTTAACATTTATTATTTCAAAGGTTTAGAGAAGTGTAGACAATTAGATGATACTAACAAATTTTATTCTTCAGCACAATTCTTCAACACAATTTTGCTTTTGCATAAATAGGAGAAAGAGAGGGAAAGACATCTTCTGAAGAGAAAAGACATTGCATGAGGTCAGAAGCATGATGAGAATACTGAAATCTCCGCCTTCTTCTGGGGTTGTTTAACAAAGTTTACCAGATCCCCACTGTACCTATCATTCAGTTACATGGGGTAAGGGAATGGGTGCAAATGGAATTGGCTGCTATGGTTAGAGAGAAAGAAGAGAGGTTCACTAAGCAACTGGAGGGAACCCTGTCACAGAGGCATAGGCTTTAGGGTTCCATGCACCCATCATCCACGAGATTTGACAAAACACACAATGAATTCACCTACAATGCTGGGATAACTTTCAATATCACAAAAGATGGAATGCCCGGCTTCTCAAAGTAAGCTTTCAGAATGAGTCAAAAACAATACTAACATCTAGTTTCAGCATAAATGGAAAGGACATTGAAAATATTAGTAGTAATATATCAAATGGATCATATAAACAGAGCTCTCCACAAGAAGATCCAAGATTAAAACATATTGCTGGACACTTGCAGAAGAAATATTTACTCAAAACATTGTTTTGGGGAAAACTGTCATAAAAAAGATATAAAAGAACCAGATTTTAGTGATAACTTAGTCAAGTACAGAAGAAATGTTCTCATAGAGATTTAATGAGAAAATAAATGTACTAAACATGAACTTGGAATTGAAAAGGAAAGGTATAGAAGCTAGTAGAGAATAAAGAAACCCTCACAAAGAACAAATAAATAAATAGACATGGCAAAGAAGAGAATAAATAGAAGCAGTTGGAAATAGAATCATTGACAAAAAATAGGAGAAAAACTTACCATATAATATAGTTTGAAGAAATTAAGAAGAGAATATCAGATAATGAGAATAGAAAATATCATCCAATTTGAAGATAATTACTATTTCTAGAGTACTTAACAGTGAGATGAAAAATAATTTAAAGTAACATTTTTCTGAAAAATAAATTCAGAAAAGCAAGGATAACTTAATTTTAAGCCTAGAAGAGCTTGCTAAAAAATGATGATTGATACAGAGACATATTCCTTTAAAGTTGCTGAACTTCAGGAATAAAAAAAAAAAATGTAAGCAACTAGACAAAGAGAACAAAATTGCTTTCATGGGAGGAAATTCAAGCTGGGCCCATTTCTCTTGTGAGTGCCAATCAGTGCCAGAAGATAAAAAAGCTATGAGCAAATTCTCAGATACATAAAATATGACCCTATTTTATACCAAACCAAGATATTGTTCAACTATAAAAACAGAAAATGTACATTGTCCAACCTAAGAAGTTAAGAAAATACAACACCTATTGGTCTTTCTTGAAAACAAAGTTCAGCCATATAAAAGATTTAGAGAAGCAAGCAAAGAATGAATATGACATTTCAGCACAGAAAACAATGAGATCGTGTTTGAAAATTTCTGAGAAAAGGTGTGAAACAGAAATGTCCATTTTAAAAAATTAAATCAAGGTGACACTCACGCATTTAGAAACATGAAGAAAAATGCAGATACCCTCAAAATATTTTCATAAATATTAAACACAAAACAAAAAAGCAAAATAGACAATTAAATACAAGGAACTAAGAGATGAATGTGACAAAGTAACTAGTGACTGATTAAGCTGGTAGCAATGTCAAATTTTCAAAGAACCCAAACATGTGCACTGCCAAGGAAAGCAGAAATGTGAAGATTTTGCTAAATTTTAATTGTTATTGATGCAGGAATGAGAAATACCAAAAATATTATGGCATTTTTGTACACATTACAAATGCTGAAGTAATTTTTAAATCACGTAGAAATGAATTAATGCTGTTCCTTAAGCAATCTCTATACAGTTTTATATAATGAAATAACTTTAATCTATTTTAAAATATAATTTGTTATTAAACAACTATGGAATTTAAGGTGGTAGCAGAAAAATGTAAGCAATGAAAATTATCAAAATTGAGAAATTAGGTGAGCTAATTCTCTGATTTTTTAAAGGATATAATTTGATTCAATCACAATTCAAAGTTGTAGCTTTTTATATTTTAAAAAAATACTCCAGACTCTTAAAGTGTTTTGCCATAATCTACTTTAAGTTTAAGAAGAAACTCTTGTGATGAATACATTTGTATTTGAAATTTCTTCTGAACTTTCAGTATTTTTTCAGCTTCTTTTAGTACTTCAAATTTGAGTAAATATATTGTATTTTATAGCACACATCTTTTACCAATCTGCCAAGAAAGCACAACCTAAATAACAGCATATGTGAATACATTATCGGAAAAAAGATCTCGGAAAATAATGGTGAGGAGTATTGGGAGAAAAAACAAACTAGATGAGGGCCAAAACTGAGAGATACTATTTTGCCCACCACCGTAAGCTACTGGTTACATGATTTCGAGGAACTGTAGAAAAAATGTTTGAATTATATCTTAGGACCAGGGAAATATAGGAGAAAGGATCAATCTGTCAGTTCCCAACCCATACTTTTCCAAGATTTACTCTACATTGCTGATTAACCTTTACTTTGGGGTTGCATATGCAAGGCACCCAGGTAGTGTGATCAACTGTCCTGATTTTCCTGAGACTCAGGGAGCATTCTTGGGTTTCTGAAAGACTTTTGGTGCTAAAAACAGGGAAGTTCTGAGGAAATGAGTTGGAATGAATTTGTCTGGTCACTTCAGTTGAATCATAGCACATGACTTAGTGTCAACAGACATGGTGGAAGCAAGAAGCATATTATATAAACTTGAGACAATATTATATCTGCTAAGTGGTAGAATATAACAGAGAATATCTGAAGTGACATATAGGAAGAGTCTGAAACAGTTCCTCATTTGTGGACTGAGATCCTTTTATCCCTGCAATATTTCTGGCTCTTGTGTTTCAAAATGAGTGCCTCATTGTTGGGAGAAAATTTTGCCATCAGTTTTCTAAGAGATAGGAGGTATAGGTACCATTCATCATAAAGACTTCTTAAAGGCAATATCTAGCTGCATTCCTGGAATGACCTCAAGCAAGAGATTCAGTGAGACAGCAACATTTCACAATGTTGTAGGTGACTAGGGAATCTATATGACTATTACATGGAATTTGCTTGTTTTCCATAATCATTTGGGCCCAATTATGAATGTGTCATTTTCATTATACAATTGACTTCTGTTGCACCCACTTGAGTTTCTGGTTCAATGTATCTTATGCTGCATAGTTCATGAAGGCATTTCTGGTCACATGATCAACTGATGTTCCAGTGTCAAGCTCAGTTAGAAACCAGTATCATCTGAGAAGCTGTGAAAACTGAGAATAATTTACTCCCAGATAACTCATGACTTCCTTCCCCAGTCATAGCGCTCTTCACTGAGACTATCTAATTGGGTCTTGATAAGTTTCCTTATGGTATCCTTATTCATTTTGAATTCCCCAGCATCCTTGAAACTACTGGGTTATATGACTCTCTGGAAATACAACTTGCAGTATAGTCTTGACCAGGTTCAGAGCTCTTTCTTGAGCTGATCTCTTCTGAGTCATTCAGACCAGAATATCATTCTTGAGATAGAAGGATGCTAAACTATGTCATTTTCTAAATCATAAAAGCTTAAAATGTCATTTTTCTTATTTGAATGTTCAGTATCCAATATGTTATGGAACCTTTACAAATGTCACCAATATATTTTATTACCATCTTCTAGGATTCATATGACTTTCTATGGAGTTTATGACACTTGCCAGTTCTTGCTTACCACATTTCATTAGCATTATGCCATCGATATAGGCCCTAAAGTGATGTTCCACAGAATTATAAAGTAATCAAGGTTACTGTGACAGAGGACAGACAATGTATAATATCATCTTTCTTTCTCATGTAAATAATAAATTGGTTTTAATATATCAACAAGTTATGTAAACAAGATACACACCAAATCGGTAGAGACATATGTAATGCCAGAGGTTATGTTAATATGATACCATGCAGAAATCACACCTTACATGGCAGATGGAGTCTTCCATTTACTATGTTTTTGGACACTCATTGCCATGTATCATGACTCATCAGTTTTTGTATTGTTCCATTTAATTAATTAAGACTTTTAAGATACATTAATCTCTATAATTATTTTGTTAATGTTATATTTTTTCTGTAGAGACAAGGTCTTGGTATGTTGCCCAAGCTACTCTTGAACTCCTGGGCTGAAGTTATCCTCCTGCCTCGGCTTCCCCATGTGCTGGGATTGTGTTGTGAGCCACAGTGTCAGCCTATCTTTGTCATTTCTAACAGAACACAGAATTACTTGTGATTTACTGTCTTTGGGAATAGAGTGAGATTTTAGTGACTTCCATGAGTCACTTCTTAACACAATGGCAGATGTTTCACAGTTCAAATAGCTTGAAAAATAGTTGAATGGTTCTGCTAGGCTAGAAGCACATCTATCCTGATTCTTCACTCAGGAACTAGAGAAATAATCACTAGGTATGTCCTTAGATCTATTTGACTACTTTTGCGATAAAGTTGGGCCAAAATTAGTCATTACTGAATCTTCATAACCCCCCAGTGTATTCATATGTCAATCATACCTTTTCAGGCAACCTGATATCTACATAAACTCAGATGTCATATCCGATTTTTATCTTATTCTTAATGTTGCCTCTTTCTTAGAATGCAATTTTCCTGTCAAAATGGCTCACATCCTTTTGGGGAAGGATCACTGAACATTTATCAGCTCTTGAGAAAAACAAGCATCATTTTTCAATGATCTTGCCCACAGATAAATCTGTTAGACAGTTACTGTGAACATTGTATCTAACCTACTTGTCAAAGGGAAGGTGGTTACTTTTGGAAGTGTGGAGTGTTCAAGGGATTCAGAATATTACTAAGCTATTTGAGATCTTGAGATCACATTATTTTTAAAGTATAGTCCTCATTTGAACATAACTTGTCTATCAAGGCTATGCATTCGATCTCTGTTGCTGTTATGTCACCTTTAAGATTAGATTTGGCCTGCATTTTAGCACAGTCTACCAAGTGTCTATAGGACACGAGTCTTTTTCAAAGTTGTCATGCAAGATTTCTGACTTTCACAGAATGCTTTTAGTTGATGTTGTGTTGTCCTGAATCTATCATTTTTCTTCCCAAGTAGCCAATGCTGTTAACACACCAAACTGCACCAACCTGGTACTTTGCTGGTTGTGATGAGAGTTTAAACTCCCACCAGGTATGCTTAGGTTGTCACCTCTGAACCTATGAAATAGCCTTCTGTGATCCATGTGATTCATAATCACAATGTTTAACTTGCAGGGTTGGAGAGAACAGAATTGCCAGGGTTCTAGAGCAAGATAAGGTTCAAGAGTAATAAGTGTGGGTAGTGGTAAAAGACTTAGGCTACTCAAGGCCATCTTGTTATTGTTGTCTGTTTGGTTTTGTGATTATCCAGATATTTCATATAAGTATAATAAAATAATATTTGTTCCTTTAAACTTTATTTTTATTGACCAAAAATTGTATATATTTATCATGTACAACATAATATTTTGAAATATGTATATGCTGCAGAATGGCTAAATCAAACTAATTAAAATATGCATTACCTTACATACTTTTTTGTGCTAAGAACACTACAAATATACTCTCTTAGAAGTTTTAAGAATACAGTACTAAAACATGATTACTTAATGTTTACTTTCACAAACTTCCTTAGTCTCTAAGATTTATGTACATTTCCCCAAAGTTAAATGTCTCATCCTGCAAATCAGATTTTAGAAATTGTAGGAAGGTTGTCAGTAAAGTAAGCATATCCTATTGGGACCCTGATATTTGCAATAGAAAAGCAGATTGCTAAAAAATAAAAACTAACAAACCATTTCCACCTTTGGTATTGTCTGGTAGTTATACCAATAAAAGCTGCATAAATTAGAGATGGATAGGTATACAGGCAGTCAATTTGTAACTTGATGAGTTGAGTGGTACGCTGGATACTGTCTACAGACTCCCAACATTACACTTTCTTTTCTGCACTTTCCTTTGCACCTCTGCAATGAAAACCTGCAAACTACATGGCAGGGACTCTTGCTAGATGGATCCTTCTTGATTTCTACCAATGGGAGATACTGGACAGAGTTTGGAAGGAAAAATGAAGAAAAATAATATTATTTTGCTGCTTTCCTCAGCATCTTTGGCTGTGAGAGTGGTAGTAGCAAAAGGACAAAATAAAGTGTCAGACCCTTGATCTTTCTGGCAGGAAATCGCCAAAAGATTATACTAGGGTGAGGGGCATAAGAAGGCAGAACAGCTCTGTAAGTATATTGGAATTCATTGAATTGTATGCTTGAAATGGGTGAATTTTATAGTGTGAAAATTATATTTTATAAAGTGATTTTTTTAAAAAGATGATTTCAAGCAGCAATAGATGTCAGCAGCATTGAGTACTTAAGCAGTAGGAGAGTACCCTTTTCCATCTTTAGCCATGTCATCACTCTTTTAACCAATTGTCAGCTATTAGTTTCTCTTTATTTAAATAATGAATGGTTTTCTTATATCTGACTGGATACTGACTGAACACAGCAAGGAACTTTGTGATTAATCACTTCAAATCAATCAAATGTAAGCTAAATAGCAAATATTTTCTGTCAACCGATCAATTTCTTGAGATGGAAATAACACCCAAGCTGTTAATTGTTCTCAGTTGCCACACTTGCCAGAATCTCTGATACGAAGCAAACTAGTTCAAATATTGGCCATAATTGTAAATAAAATGATATGGGATCTATGCGTAAAGCATTTCTTTTAATTAGCAAAAGAAATTTTTTGATAAAAAGGTCACATAATGGTAAAAAGTGAATAAAAATTTCTTATTTTTCATAGAATGTCTAGATAATATCACCTTTATAAATTGGAAGTGAAATTTGAACATGATAAAAAGTGTTCAAAGAAGACTTTGTATCATGCCCAAAGAATTTAGAAATGAACTGAAAATGTTGTAGCATGAGAAAAGTAAAAAGTCATGCAGAGAATAAATGTCCATTATTGAAGAAAACCATTAGATATTCATAGTAGTCATGAGGCTAGTTAAGAGACAGAAAGAAAAAAAGAAAAAGAGAGAAAAAAGTTCATATGGTCATAAAAGAAGTGATACACTTGAAGAATAAGATATAGTTAACATGTTATTGATATTTTTAAAAATACCTAAGCAAATAAAATACTTAAAATATAGACATAACCAAAAGTATAATTTTAAAAAATATTCTGTTACAAAGACAAATTGAATGTGCAGAATCAAGGTGTTCATACAGTTCCAAGAAATAATGATACCTAACATCCTAAATCAAAGCATATTCCGGCAAAGATGTTAAAATTCAAGTACAAAGAGAGAATTCTAGGATCAGGTGGGAGAAAAAAAAATCATGCTTCCTACTAGTGTGCAGTATCAAGTTGGATTTGACTTCTTACAATAATAGTCAATGCAAAAGACTGTTTGATCACTATCTGAAATACACCGAGAGAAAGAAAATGTGATGCAAAGATTTTATAATAAGCAAAGTTGTACTTTGATTATAAAGAAAACTTCTGAGTTTAAAGGTAAAGTATGCACAAAGTTATGCAATTTCTAAAAAACAAGTTTGAATCTGCTGAGGAAGAAGAGTAGGTGGTGATAAAGAAAGAAAAAGGAAAGAGTGATCAGAAATATAGAGCCATTCCCACTGACTCTCACTCCTACCCAAATACAGTCAGATTGATTCTTATTTAAGGACAATCACAGAAACATAAATGAGGTGGCAACAAAACCAGGAGCAAAAACAGCATACTCAGCCAACTTCCTTTGCTTTTTAGAATTGCTAAGATTTATTTATTTTTCACTGGTCTATCTTATTTCTTCTGGAATGAGAATTGTTAAGATTTATTATGTCACCATGAAAAGGATGTCTTGTCAAAGCTCAAGTATTTTTACACTTGCAGCTTTTTCAGACTCAACTCATAAAACACCATTAAGAACCTTAAACAGCATCTATGTCCTTCATATGACCTATTTACAGACAAGATAAATTCCAGTTTTTCAGTCAAATCCACCAAAATATAGTCCACATTTCTTCCAAGGACAGGATGCTAGAAATAGAAATCCTATTTTATTACAGCCCACACCCATTCCCCTTTATGTCCATGTCTGTGTTTGTGTCTGTGTCTATTTCTATTTATTTCTATTTCTATTTCTATCTCTGTCTCTGCCTCTGTCTCTGCCTCTGTCTCTATCTGTATCTCCCTATCTCTCTCTCTCTCATGTCTATCTTTAATTTTTATCTCTAGCTCTATCTTTATCTCTGTCATATCTATTTTTATCTTTATCATCTCTTTCTCCTACATAGAGTTATTATAACATCAGACTTGCTAACAGATCAGTTTTCTTGCAAGATGTGTTACACATAGTATTTCATTTGCTATCCCCAAAACTACTAATAGTTGACATCATGATTCCCATCATACAGAAGGAGAAATTTCAACTCTGTAAGGTTAAAGAACTTTCTTCTAACTTACATGGAAATTCAACTATGTAGATGATATTAGAATCAAATCTCTTTATATTGTCATCTGTTACTATAATTACAAAATTTGACTTCAACAAATTTCTAGCCCCACATCCATAATGATATAAATCATATTAATTTGTTCATCAGGGTTACAACTTTTGAAGTAATCTGCTGTAATTTTTGAGATATTTTATTCTTATTGCTGTAGTTACATGATGCCCTAAATAAAATAATCCTTGCAAATACCAATGCTTCCTGTACCAGTATCATATAAAGTATGATAACTAGCAAATACTACTTTTCAGAGGTTATGCTTCAATGTTCAAGAGAATGGCAAAGGACCATCTCAATAAATCCCAAATAATTTCTAATTATCTAATCCCGGTATTCACAAACGTTGATGTATTCACCAAAGTGAGCATATGCTGAGTCTACCTATCTCACCCACTTATAATTACCAGTGGAAAAATGGTGGTAGGAGAATGATAAAGTGTTAACATGTAAGTAATTGTGTTTTTTGGAAGTTGTGATTTATTCTTTTGTTTTTATTATAAAGTTATTCATTTTTCATATTAACTTATTAATTATTTGAATAAATATTCATTGAATGAATTGCAATTAATAATTTAAGAACTTACCATAGAAAAATTATAGTACAAATACAGTATTTTATAACTGCACAATATCAAGCTAATCAAATAGTTATGTGAAATTAGATGATCAAGAGTAATTTATAAATTACAAAAATCACATTAATGCAATTAATATAATCAATATATCACTGTCATTGACATAAGAATCATTTCCTTGTGAAGGATCATATACATATGTATATATGCAGTGGAAATTTGTGAAGTAGCCAAAATTTTATGTCAATATTATCAAAACTTCTAGAACTAAAAAGAACACAATTATTAAGTTTCAAGCAAGAAAACTGTGGCATTTGTAAAAATGAGTGGTTACCAAGACGTATATCATTTCCCTGTAAAGCTCTGAGAAAAAAAATTCACTCCTGGAAAAGCTCACAGTCTAATAAACATCAGTTTTCACTTTTTAACATGCATACAGTCATACTTTGAGATGTATTGGTGTAGATAATAATGACATTCCATCTAATAGCACAAAAGATACCCAGGCTGCTCCTTAAAGAAAGAAGAATAAGGACAGTATAGTTCGTTGTTGAATTATTAAGGTATGTTAACTAGTCACTGAAGACATAAACATTTCCAAAACTAATTACTTCCTAGGGTATGCTTACGCAATAGACATGTATTGTCCTAAGAATAAAATCCAAAAAAACAGAAGCTGTCAAAAAATGTTTTTCAAATAAAAAAGTAACTAAAATAATCTATGATTAGATTCTGTATGTATTATTTTAAAGATATATGATTGCAGCAATTTATAAACTCATAACTGTCAAAATTATTCTAAAATTTCTGAAATATATATTGCTATAATGTTTAAGTTTAGAGATAATAATTGAACTCATGTAAGTTAACATCTACTACTTTCAACTTATATTATTTTAATAAAACAACACAAATATTACTTCTATTTATTACTGTTTCCAATGCAGTATAATTTCATTGCTAGAAAAGAGGAAATAATAAAATAATCTAGAAAAATGTGAAGGAAACTGGATAATATCCTCCTGAACTTGTAAGTAACTGTAATTTTTATTCATGAATGTAAATGTGACATTTAATAAATTACACTCATGAATATTGTTGCCATGGTAAACACATATTTTCTGCATTTCATTAATACTTCATATCGCTAATAATTTTGTTTCATCATAATCTCATTTTTTTTACCCTAATACAAAGTGGATTTTGCTTTTTTTTATTTTTGCTGTCATAAATGAAGTAAATTATTCCAAGGCACATAATTATTACAAAAACAAAATATTAGATGATTAAATTTATATATTTTTACTGAATCAATAGGTTGTTTCAAATTACTCATCTCATTTTAACTCTAATAATCATTATGTTACAAAGAAAATGTAAAAAAGTGTTGAAAACATATACGATGCATTTTTTTCAATGGTGAATTTCTATTTTGTAAAAATTTAAAATATGTCATCCCTCCTTTTCAAATGAAATATCAGCTACTACAATTTATAAAATAAGCAAAATAGTATGTGCATGCATATTTATATCAGAGGTCGTAAAACTATAAAAAGGTAAATCCACTACCCGGCTCAAAATATAGAATCCACTGCACAGCTTAATAAATAAAATATGTGATTATACCTAACACTTCCCCTGGGCTTCTCCAGGACAACTACTTTATTAATCTTAATTTTTTTCTTATATATGCAGTTAATTATACTGCATAAGTACTGTTTCAGATTTTGACATTTATGACTTGTTTTTAATTCAGTTTTATATTTCTGAGATCCACAATCAATATTATTTGTAGCTATAATTTTTGAATTTTACTACTCTATAGAATTACATTTAATAAATATATTAGGAGTAAACTTGCTTGCAAACTCATTTATATAGAGGGATATTTAAGCTTTTATAAACATTTTGTAATTTTATCCACAGGTGAAAACATGCAAGTGTTTCTTTAGTACACGCATACACATGAGTGGAATTGCAGGGTCTGATTTTGCAATCCACAGATTAAAAAGCAGACATCATTTAATGAATAGTATATCTGGAATATAAAAATGACAGTATACTGTTGGGTTATTTTCTCTTTCATTTTACCTCTGGCATGAATGCTTCCTTAAGATTCACTGATGTTTCAACTTCATAATTATAATTATGATTTTTTAAAAACTTATATTTAATGACCCTTGGATTTTATTAACTAGGTTTTATTATTGATAAACTAGTTGTGTTTTTTAAATACTAGTTTTCTTTTAAAAAAGATAATATTTTAATAAAGATAATATTAAACAGGACACCTAGCTTTACATAAAGAAGGCAGGTAGAAGCAAATTTTGAAAGTAGTGAGGCTGGGTGCAATAGGTCAATCCTGTTATCCCAACATGTTAGGAGTCTGAGGTGGATCAATCGCTTGAGCCCAGGAGTTCAAGACCAGCCTGGGCTACATAGTAAGACCTCATATCTACAAAAAAAAAAAATCAAAAATTAGATATTGTATGATTGCTCATGCCTGTACCCATGGCTATTAGGAGGCTAAAGCAGAAGGCTCACCTGAGCTCAGGAAGTTGAGGCTGTGGTAAGATATGATCATATCACTGCACTCCAGACTGTGATAGAGTGAAATCCCAACTCAAAGAAGAAGAAGGTGAAGGAGGAGGAGAAGGAGGAAAAGAAGAAGAAGAAAAAGGAGAAGAAGAAAAAGAGGAGGAGGAGGAGGAGGAGGTGGAGGAGCAGGAAGAGAGGCCAGAGCTTCATCTCTCTATGTGAGGACTCAAAGAGAATTACCATTTTTGGTAGACAACTGTGGTGCTGTGATAGAAGTCTGGAGAATATATGAATATACTCACATCAGGATGTGTATTTGTGCTGAAATTAATATAAATAATGATGAAAATCACGAGAGGGTCTATTAAAAATAAAGAAAAGGGTCCTTCAAAATCAAGGTGCTGACTAAAAAAATAAAAAGAAAAGAAAATAGGAGAGTCAAAAAAGATTCTATTTCAAATGATTGGGTTTTTACTTGTGCCATTTTCTAATATGTTGAAGACTAAAGAAGATTAAATTTAAGGGTAAATATTAAGTGTCAATTTCCCACATGTTTATGCTTGAGATAATTGTAGGTTATCTAATGGTATCAACAAGTGAGAAGTAGAATATATATCAGAAATGAGATCTGAATGAGAGATACATTTATAGTTTCTCATGAATAGGATATTCAGAATCATCTGAATGTGTTATATGTAACACTAAATTGTATATGTTCTACATTTACTAATACAGACCATAGCAGCAGAAAATTTTATTTCTTTATTCAAATAAAAAATTATTTTCCCCATTTTATAGCTTACAGAATAAACTGTTCATAACATTAAAATTATATTAGTGATTTGGTGGCAATTACAGATATATTTCAATTTTCTTGATTATAGGTATATTCTTGCAGGAGACATAAGTTCATTCTAAAGTAGAAATAAAACTTTGGTTTGTCTCATTAAAGATGTCATACTGGAATGATGCTTTTCTCCTATCTTCTTAAAAAGCACTTTTGGATAAAAGTGTAGAGTTAAAAAGAATAAGGCATTGAGAAGTTCAAAATTCTGTAATAGAGATAAATAGATAATGAGAAAAAGTGACGATTTAATCCCAAGGATAAAAGTGGGAGCCCAGGTTTCTGTTGCTACCCCGTGGAGGCTCTGGGTTCAGAGTCAAGAGGAACACAGAAAAGTGAACAAGACTGGATGAACACAGAATAATTTATTAAAAATCATTTAATGAGACTATTCCACTAGTTATTCCATTAGTACATGGCCCATGAAACTGTCTATGCACCAAGAAACAGGCATCAGAAAATTTCCTAAAAGCAAAACATTAGAGCTTACCCCTAAAGCAGCAATGTCAAATAGATACATTAGAAGTGATGCAATGTTCTATAATCTGCTTT
Source organism: Tarsius wallacei (assembly GCA_963574415.1). Taxonomy (NCBI): domain Eukaryota; kingdom Metazoa; phylum Chordata; class Mammalia; order Primates; family Tarsiidae; genus Tarsius; species Tarsius wallacei. The sequence continues at coordinate 3,009 of CAUYQG010030119.1, read as the reverse complement.
GTCCAATATGGTAACCACCGGTCCTATGTGACTACCGTTTAATATTAATTTAAATTGGCACTTGCTATAAGATGGAGTAAATGTATTTTTTTCCTATTCTTTTCTCTTTTTTTTTTATTATAAAGATGTGGGGTACAATTCAGGATTAGATGTACAAACGTTGATTAGGCAGATATCCTTGTTGATGAGGTATGCCCCTCCCTCTCCTAGCAGTTTCCCTCAACTGCCAATTTCACCCTCCCTCCCCTGACAGTTTCCAACTAGGGATTTCCAGTTTGCCAATCCCTTTCTTATAGTACTCTAATAATTGTACAAGGTCCGCTTATGAGTGAAAACATATGGTACTCTGTTCTTTGTTTCTGTGACAGATCACTGAGTATGATCGACTTTACATCCATCCAGTGGCTGTGAAGTCCATATGTTTGCACTTCTTTATGGTTGCATAATATTCCATTGTGTACGTACCACATTTTTTTAATCCAGTCCGACTTCAATGGACAGCATGGTTGGTTCCATGTTTTTGATATTGTGAATAAAGCTACAACAAAAATATGTGTGCAGATATCTTTTTTATAGAATGATTTGAGTTCCTCCGGGTATATTCCCAATAGGGGACTTGCTGGATCAAATGGAAGGTCAGTTTCTAGTTCTTTCAGAAATCGCGACACTGTCTTCCAAAGAGGTTGCACGAGTTTGCATTCCCACCAGCAGTGTAGAAGCGTTGCTTTCTCTCTGGATCCTTGCCAGCATCTGTTGTTGTTTGTTTTATTAATGATGGTCATTCTTACTGGGGCTAGGTAGTATCTCAATGTGGTTTTGGTTTGCACTACTTTTATGAGTGACATTGAGCACTTTTCCATGTGTCTGTTGACTGCCCGTATATCTTCTTTTGAGAAGTGTCTATTCATGTCTTTTGCCCACTTTTTAAAGGGGCCATTCCCCCCCCCCCTTTTGGTGTGTTTGAGTTCCTTGTAGATCCTAGATGTTAGGACTTTGTCAGATATACAGTTGGCAAACATTTTCCCCCATTCTGTGGGCTGTCTCCCTGCTCTTAATGGTTTCTTTTGCTTTGCAGAAGTTTGTTAGTTTAATGAGGTCCCACTTATCTATCTTATTTCTTAAGGTGTGGGCATTTAGGGATCTGAATAGGAATTGGTTGCCAGTTTCAATTTCCATAAGGGTGTGTCCTGCATTTTCTAAGATTCTTATGGTTTGTGGTCTTATGTTTAGGTCTTTGATCCATTTACAGTTAATTTTTGTGTATGGTGATAGGTAGGGGTCCTCTTTCAATCTTCTGCATGTGATCAGCCAGTTTCCCCAGCACCATTTACTAAATAGGGTCTCCTCTCCCCAATGGTTGTTGTTGGAGGCTTTGCCAAAGATGAGTTGATTGAGAAATTGAGGCTTTGCTTCCAGAATCTCTGTCCTGCTCCATTGGTCTATATGCCTGTACTTGTACCAATACTAGGCTGTTTTGATTACTGTATACTTATAGTAAAGTTTGAACTCTGGAAGTGTGATACCTTCTGCTTTCTTTCTTTTGCTAAGGATCATTTTGGCTAGTTGAGGTCATTTATGTTTCCATATGAATTTCTGTATTGTCATTTCTGGTATAAGAAGAATGATGTTGGTAATTTAATAGGTATTGCATTGAATCTGTAGATTGCCTTGGGTAGGATGGACATCTTAACAATGTTGATTCTTCCTATCTATGACCATGAAATTTTTTTCCATTTGTTTGTGTCTCCTTGGATTCCTTTGAACAGTGTTTGGTAGTTCTCTTTGTGAAGATCTTTTACTTCTCTGGTTAGGAAAATGCCGTGGTATTTCATTTTTTTGTGTGACTATTGTACATGGAGTTTGTGCTTTTAATTTGGGTCTCTGCCTTCTTTTTGTTGGTGTATAGGAATGCAACTGTCTTTTGCACATTTATTTTGTACCCCAAGACTTTGCCAAAGTCCTTTATCAAGCAGATTTTTGACAGTTTCTCTTGGATTTTCCAGGTATAGGATTATATCATCAGCAAAGAGGAATAACTTGACTTCCTCTTTTCCTATTTGAATACCCCTGATTTCCTTCTCTTGTCTAATTGCCTGAACTAGGACACCCTACACAATGCTGAACAACAGGAGTGATAGCGGGCAGCCTTGTCTTGTTCCAGTTTTCAGAGAAATGTGGGTTTATCATAGATGGCACTTATTATTTTGCGGTATGTTCCTTCTATACCTAGGTGTTTGAGGGTTTTTTATCAAAAAGGGATGCTGGATTTTATCAAAAGCTTTTTCTGCTTCTAGTAATATAATAATGTGGTTCTTGTTTTTACATCTGTTGATGTATTTAATGACTTTTATGGTCTTGTGAATGTTGAATCAACCCTGCATCCTGGGGATAAAAACCTACTTGGTCATGGTGGATGATTTTTGAGATATGCTTTTGGATCCGATTTGCTAGAATCTTGTTGAGGATTTTTGCATCTATGCTCATAACGGATATTGGCCTGTAGTTCTCTTTTTTTTGTTGGATCTTTACCCGGTTTGGGTAACAGTGTGATATTAGCTTTGTAAAATGATTTGGGGAGAATTCCATCCTTCTTAATCACCTGGAACACTTTCATTAGGATTGGTATCAGCTCCTCCTTGTACGTTTTGTAGAATTCTGCTGGAAAGCTATCCAATCCAGGGATTTTTTTTTTTTTTTTTGTAGTTAGTTTTCATATGACAGAGTCAATTTCCTGGGTTGTTATTGGTCTATTTATGTCTCATTGTCTTCTTATTTCAACCTGGGGAGGCTGTGTGATGTCAGAAAGTCCTCCATTTCATCTAGGGTTATCAAGTTTGTTTCCATATAGGTGTATATAGTAATCTCTGATAATCTTTTGTATTTCTTTGGGGTCAGTTGTGATTTGATCTTTTGTATGGCTGATGTGTTTATCTGGGATTTTGGATAGGGGTCATTATGGATAGGGGTCCATCAATCTTTTTAATTCATTCAAAGAACCAGCTTTTTATT
>CAUYQG010030117.1:0-12478 GCA_963574415.1 Tarsius wallacei | reverse complement strand
TCCATTAACTCATCGTTCTCATGCTCCCTGACAAGACTCTGCTTGATCAAGCATTGGTCAGGCTCCCGAACCTTCTTCTGGCCCGTCCATGCACTTCCTTGTAAAATCCAGTTTCAGCAAGAACCCTGCTAAGTCAGTTTAGCGAGAATTCCCACCCTGGCCATCTGGTCACCCTCAGAGCTTTGCATCCTCCACGCTTCCCCAAAGGACATCTGAGCACCCTGACCCGCCTTCAGCAAGAAATCCTGTTACGTCAATCTAGCCAGAATCCCCCCCCCCTCACCCCTGGTGCTTCCTCTTAGTAATTTTCCATCCACTGACCACTCCCCCCACCCAACTCTGCTCCATGGCTATAAATCCCACATACCCATGCAGAGTTCAAAGTTAAGCCTCATCTCCCCACCCCCACCCCCCGTTGCAAAACCCTATCGCAGGAGTCCCCGCCTAGCATTGTGGTGCTGGATGAAGTCGCCTCACCATGCTTTTAACAAGTGTCACGGATCATTTATTTCTTTAATTTCCCTAAAAAGTAGCGCTGATGCTGGCTTCCTCAAAGTTCTTCACTGAGCTACAAAAAGGTCCCGCGTCCTTGCCCGAATTTCCCATGAAGCTGCCTGGATGCTTCTCTTTTCTCTGCCTCAGTTTTGCCACCTGTAATATGGACAGGATGTTCCGCCACCCCCCACCCCCAGATAAGAACTGCAAGGCGAACTCCAGACTTGCCCTCGGACCCCACCGCGAGGAAGGGCCTGGGCCCTAGTCCTCCAGCGACTCTGTTCCCCACACGTGGTGTCCGTGGTTGTCTTCTGGCCCAGCACCAGCCACCCGGAGAATACTAACGCCGTGCTGCATCTAATCACTAATCCGCTGGACGCCTAGCGACCGGCCTGCACCTCCTGGGGCCTCTCCCGGAACGAACACTTCATCCTCTTAACGGCAAAAGATGTTGCCTATGTCGGCAAAAGAAGGTTCTGGAAATGTATCTAAACCTCACCCACAAATGTAATACTAGTAGGATTTAACATTTTTTTTCCACCTGCCACATACTTCAGTGCCCCTGAAAAGGCGGCTTTAACATGAAGATTGGTTACACGCATCGTTTTCACCATTAAACCAGAGGTACCCCACCAGTGGCAGGCAAATGAGATCCCTTTCTCTGGTCCCAGCACCTTTCTCTTCAGCCGCAGGAGCAAACCACGATGTCTCTACTCTCATCAGTGCTAGACTCGCAGAACTCAAGAGGTCACCTGGTGGGCTCCAGGATGCTTCCGTCCTGGCATCTTTCCTGAGGGTAAATACCAGGGACCATTACACTGGCCATGTCTCCTTACTTGATCTTCAAAACAAAACCGCCAAGTCCAGCAAAATCTAGACCACGCAGGTCTCCCTTCTGCGTGTATGCAGCCGGTGGCTGGCAGTACCTTTCTCCCTCTGCGAACCTCACACAGTTTGGACAAAAAAGAAGAAAGTGCAGATTTTTAAAAGGCAGAGATGAGAGCACGTCATGTCGCCGTTCTGCAGAGCGTGTGACATAGCGCCCGAGCGAGTGATATTCCGTCAGTGAGCTCCAATGCCTCGGCCATGCAGTCATTACATACAAAGATGATCTGAGTTCTTTAAAGAATTCATGTTGATTAAATTTCTAAATTTTAAAAAAACCACACATAATGAAAACAAACATTTTAGGAGAAAAGAACGAGAAGATATCTACGTATAAGTTAATCTTCTTAAGCAAGAGGCAAAACCCAAAGGGGGAAACAGTCAAGTCCTACTAATAAAATATCGACAGAGAGATAAGATCCCTAGTTCACCGAGGACTTCCCAGTAAGACTGCCGTGGGCACAACTCCAGGGACCCTCTGCCTAGCAATCACGCGCTGCCAACCAATGCTGACAAGAGTACCAATACCCATGTCACAGGACGGCTAGTGAATGAATTCACTGATGCTCAAAGCTCACTAGTAGTACAGAACATGCTAAATAAAGCCTCAGCAAGACGGTGTTTTCTCAACAGGTTGGGGAAAGGTACATTTACGTGGGAGAGTTACTAAGTATAAACTGCTACAGTGTTTTTGGAAACTAATCTGGCTATACCTGTTAAATTACATTCTAAGAACTCTGTCCTACAGAAATAAAAGCATTATATAATGATATACGCATAGAGATGCTTATTGTAGTACTATAAGAAGTGAGAGATGATGAAAAGAACATGAATATCTAGTAAGAGCGGAATGAATATTATAAAGTTACTAAAAATAATTGCTCTAGAGGAGTGTGAATATTTCTATATATCCACAGGGATGTATCTCTATCTAGAGAGATGTAAATATCCCAGATGTAAATATTCCAGATGGGCCAAGTAAGCTCCCGTAGTCATTCAGTGAACTACTTTGTAGCAATTAAATTAACTGATGAGATCTAGTTGTAGTAACAGAAATAAATTCTGAAAACATAATAAGTAAAATAGAAGGTTACCAAAAGATGCCTACAGTATTGATTCCATTTATATCAGTCTATAAAACACAAATATCCACACTAACACATTGTTTGGGCACCTAATATATACATATGCAGTAAAAGTACGAAGACCCACACAAGAAGGGAATGCCACAGCATCAGGGAAAGGTTGCCTCTGGGGAGAAGGCGGGTGGGGAATGGCTTAAAAGATGTGGAAATAGCAAAAACATGGAACCAATCTAGGTGCCCATCAGCGGTGGACGAAATAAAGAAAATGTGGTGCAAGCCCACCCTGGAATACTACGCAGCCATGAAGAAGAATGAAGTCATGTCCTTTGCGGCAACATGGATGCAGCTGGAGGCCATTATTCTAAGTGAATTAACAAAGAATCATAAAACCAAACACTGCATGTTCTCGTTTTTAAGTGAGCGCTAAACACTGGGTACACATATAAGGACGGGAACAACAGACATTGGAGACATCTGAAGGGTGGAGGAATGGAGGGCAGAGGGGGCAGGGGCTGAAAAAAACTACCCATCAGGTACCATGCTCATCACCTAGGTGATAAACTCAATGGACGTCAAACCTCACCATCACACAATACACTTATGTAACAAACTTGCGTGTGTACCCCTTGAATTTAAAACAAAATAAGATGTGGACTATAGTTGGATCCCAAACTTTTTCTTTTTAAGAAACCTGAAGCAAATATGGCAAAAATGTTAATTCACATTTGCTCAAGCTGGGTGGTGGGTACGTGATGGGCTGTTCACTTATTTTTCTGTACTTTGGGATAGATTTGAAATATCCTACGGCTTTTTTTTAAAAAGTAACCAAAGGCATAAAAGGTAATTAGGAAGATAATAAATCAGGACAGCGCAGAGTTGGGGGGTGGGCACACACGGAAGGAGACCCTGGGTCCCAGGATGATGTATGTGTCCCATCCCAGCATAATACAGAGGGCGCCAAAAAGATGCATACCCATTTTAAGAAAGGAAAAAAACTGTATTAAAATTGTAATACTCAGTATATACTGATAACAAAGGATGAAAACAAGTCACATTTGACTTCTGCAATGACAAGAGGTGCTCAGAGTGGTTCCCACCAGCATCCAGACGCTTCTGATGATGACCAACGACTGCAGGACTGTGCGAGGCCTCCCGGATCGTCCCTTGTGCCCGTCACACACAGGACCAGGCGTCTCCGACTCATCACGAGTGTGTGCAATCGCTGGGCGTGTGGGACGGTCTGTGGCACACTCACGCCTCCACGGTCGGTGTCTTTCTGCCACGTTCTCGAATCTCAAGTACCACCTCAGCATGGTTTTGCGCTCCTCGGACGACAACCGTGCTTCCGCCCCTTTCCCTGACTGTCCTGCCTGTCGCGTGGGGACGCTAGCATCCATGGGATGAACGCTGTCTTTTGAGCGGACGTCATCCTGCACATTGCCACCGTTATTCAACTCAACTTTGAAAAATCATACATAGATCACATCTCTTAAAATACGTACACATTTTTGGGGGTAGTTAACAGGCCCATGTTTCACTCTCCAGGACAAGTGACTTAACCTCTCTGAGCCTGTGTCCTCATCTGCAAGACAGAGACAAGCGACACCACAACCTCTCAGGGTTACGGAGGGGATTAAATCAGAAGGTGGAAATTAGCGCAATCAGCAAGTACGACTACGTCGAGGAGGCGACGGGCCAGTCCTGCAACACAAAATAGTCACAAAACCCTACAAGAACTCCGAGGAAAGAGAAAAAGACTTGACCGGGCCCAAATAGAACACAGAACCTCCACCAGGAAGCAGCATTTGAGTCATCTTTCAGGAGTGGGGATTTTCTAGAGCAGACTCGTCCGTGTTCGCAGAGTACATGACCAGCCATGTTAGACTCTAAGTGACGAGGCCCAGGAGTCCTGAGGACGGCTTCTGGATGTTGGCCAGTTTTAATCACTTTAAGTACTGACCTCCTGGCCTCATTATTTCTACGAGCTGATTTCACGGAGGACATATTGCCTATTCTCATAAAGAGGAGGCAGCATCTTAATAGGGCAACGCGAATCACTAATGAGGATGGAAGAAGAGAATAAAATGCCTGCTCTCGTGTGTTTAGAGGGCAAAAAAAACAGACCTAGCAAACACTGAACAAACAAAAACAAGTCACTGCAGAAGGAAAGCGAGATTTGGTGGGATGATAACAAGACTGAACCAGGGCTGATTTACTGGACAGACCTAGGAAAGACAGGCCAGGTCTGGGTGTGCTACACGGATGGGGAAGGGCCCTGCGGGGGGGGCGGGGGACCCAGAACTGGCAGCATCCCCGTGGGAAATGCAAGCAGGTGCGTGTGTCAGGCTGCGGCAGCGACTGTCCTCCGTTTCCTGTGTCTCAGCCTGTCTTAATGCCTTTTTAGGTAACAGGAGCCATGTCACAGGGGCAGCAACGTGCCCAGTGGGTAGCTGCTCACCAAACCTGTTTCCTTTTCTTCCCAGGCACAGAGCTAGGCTCTAGTGCCCAACCCTGCAGGTGCATGCGGCCATGTGATTGAGCTCTGCCAACGGGGCCTAAGTGGATGAATTATGTGGCCACGACCAAGCTGGCCCATAAACACCTCTCACCTGTGACTCGCCAATCTGTTGGCCACCTGTTCACTAGGTGAAGAGGACCCCAAGGCCCTAGAGGAGGGCGGTCCTCAAGATGCAAGGAGCCAGGTCTCAGTCCCCACATGGAAGACCCATTGCCAACCAGGAATGAATGCCCTGACTAGAATGCACCGAGAGAAAAACAAAAGCCTATTGCATTAAGTCACTAAAACTTGGAGGCGTATTTGTTATAAGAGCTAATATCACCCTAATACACCAAACTACAATACTACATTTCCTAACTTCCTGTTCAGCTAGATAGCCAATGAGACTTCAAGCCAAGTCATTTTTTTTTTTTTTTTTTTTGAGGTGGAGTTTCACTCTTGTCACCCAGGCTAGAGTGAAGTGGCATGCTCACGGCCATCACAGCCTCAACCTGCCGGACTTAGGCAATCCTTCTGCCTTAGCCTTCCAAATAGCTAGAACTACAGATGCATGCCACCATGCCCGGCTATTTTTTGTGATTCATTGTAGAGACGAGGTCTCACCAAGTTGCCCAGGCTGGTCTCAAACCCACAGGCTAAGGCAATCCTCTCGCCTCGGCCTCCCAAAGTGCTGGGATGACAGGCTGAGCCACCGAGCCGGGCCCAGGCCAAGTCATCTTGTGAGGTTACAAGAACGCTTTCAAAGCGGCTGGTCGGCTACTAGGCATGTTCTTTCGTCCTGTGCCCATCCTTTCCTTCTGGAATAAGGACATAATGGCTGGATCTCCAGCAGTCAGCTTGTGACCCTGAGGACACATGTTTCTTTCTAGAGTAATGGAACAGAATAGACAGAACCTAGGCCCTTGTGTCTTCATTGAGCCACCATACAAGCTCGGAAGTCCCTATTTTAAAAATTATTTTATACGAGGTAATAAGCCCATCATCTAGTTATGCTGTGCCAGTCAGAACACCAACTGTTCCTACTCATTTGACCATTATGACCAGCCAAATTCACCTCTTTTATAATGAGATGGAGGGTCTGTGTCATATTGAAGAGTAGTATTATCATGCGATAATATAGAACCACTAAAATAACGGCAATGAAGACTGAAAAAACATGGAAAGCTTTATCTAAAACTTTATGAGAAGTTCTAAAAAGCATCTACGTTGTATCGCATAGTAAACAGAACTGGAAGTTCATGGCATAAGAGAAATCCTTCAGAAGGATAAACTCATGACTGGCCAGTCTACAGAGGAGTATCGCATGACATTTCGGAATAGTGACCGGGAGATGGTCCTTGGAGGGACATACGAGACGCTTCTTTCCATTCAAACAATCTCAGAACCAAACAGCACAAGGGGAAGATGGTTCCGAGCAGAGAACCACTCACCACTACCAATAAACAAAGTGACACAGAGAGGACAGTCTTGAAAACAAAACATAAATGATTAAACAGGATTTTTTTGACCTGTCGAATGGAGAAATAGAGACAGAATATATATATTTAAAAGCCTAAACAACAAAGAAGAAACAAGGCCAGGCGCTCTACCCAATTAAGAAAAGGAGACCCAAATATCTGTGAAACACATTAAGATTTTTTTCTATTAAAGGAATGATTTAGTTGCTGAACAATCTACCCAGGGAGAGGACTGTCGGGAAATTGATGGGCTGGACAGGCCTAAGCTCTCCACTGTGTAGCATTTGGAATAATCCTTTATTGGAAAGAGCCAGATAAGGGGCCCGTTAGAAATTAACTATAAGAGAGTTCTCCGATTCCTAGATTATAAATCTTCGTAATTAGAGACAGAAACTCCCTTTTGCCTTTACTAATAGTGCCCTCGCCTCATCACTTAACAGTTATTTGCCAAATCAACCACACAGGGAGGAAGCCCAACAGACACGACTTTTCAGTGTGTGGCGGACCCAGAGACAACGTGATGAGCACATTATTGCTAGGGAACAAGCAACGGCAAAGCCATGCAAGGGGACAGCAATTCCAAGGCTTGTCCCTCAGTTATGATTAGGCTGTGTTCTGCACTTTGTTACCAGGGCACAGAAGGCGAGCCTCGAAGGAGTGAGGACCATACCATGTGAACCTGCGCAAGATGCGAGGTGTGGTTTGGTTGGTTTCCATGTGGACAAATCCCTGGTGTCTCCCCTGCTCCCATGGAGGTTCACAATGGCAGACGCTGTCATCGTTTTGTTTATCATGAGTAACTTGCTTCCAAATAACTGAACTTTAGCCACAGACAATATGTTTAGGCAAATAGGATGCACACAGATGAGTGAGGTCCAGGCCCCAGGAACCTTCTGACATTGGAAACTTCCACGCGTCCCTGGCAACCCTTATCTCACTCAGGATAAGGCAGAAGGGGAATGAATGCACTCTGGGCAGGCTCTTGGAGAGAGCCTTACTTTTTGCCTGACGAGGTCCCCAGTACACACTATGTATTTCTGAAAAAAAACAAGTCATCACGTCATCATCAAACTGTGATGGTCTCTCCACTAATCCCCAAAGGGAGAATACCGACTGTTCATGGAAACTTCACAGGAGTTGTCCACTCCCTGTTTTATTTTCCACTAGGGGAAGCCCCACATTCAGGGTCCTTGAAGCCTGTGCTCAAATTGTCTTATCCTGGATAACTTCAACTTCTGATCTATCTCAGTCTCCACCTTTAACGATGGAACAGAAAAGAGGGAAGCTTGGAAGTGCAAGGCAGAAATGGGGTAGGGGGGTCCAGAAAAGTGATCTGCAAAAATAATTCATGGCAGAAAGCACGTGGGAACTATCCCCTCCCCCAGGCCCCGAGGTCATGGGAAGACTTTCCCCGAACCCCTGTAAATCCTCCCAGATCCTGTTAAAAAAACGCAACAAACGTGCATCTCCATTTGTGCAGTTGCACAAAAACACAACTACTGGCGTGTAAATCAGGGAGCTGTGTTTTCCTGCCAGGATATCGACCACACTGAAGGGGGAGACCGGGATGACAAACTGTCAGACCTGGGCTAGCCCGAGACATCACCAGGTTCAACCACCTCGTTTCCCAGAAAGGAAATTTCCCAGTTGCTTATAACACTGAGCTCGCTCGGTCCAAGGCTTTCCCCAAACAAGGTATTCAGACACCTGTGAGTTCAGCCCGCCCAAGGCTCCCATCGACAGCTCCAAGGAAGCAGCTCCACTGTGCTCTGCCAACATCCACTGGGGAGCAGGGCTGAAGAGTACAGGGCCCTGGGGCCAGCCAGGCCTTGACTCCAAATCCCGACACCGATGCTCATCAGCTGTGCATATTTGGGGGAGTGACTCAACCACTCTGAACTTCAGTTTCCCCATACCTAGACTAAGGATACCATTCCCTTCCTTAGAACTGCAGTAAACATCACGCACTCGTGTATGTAACAGGCACATCTTCCGGCTTGACTCAGGGTGGCCAGTTGACGTTAGACAACTCTTTCTCATGAGTTTACAAGAGAAATTCACATTTAAGCTGTTTCCACTCCCAAAGCCTTACCTCCGTGAAGCCACATAATAGAGATCTTTATTCATCTCAGTATAACTTAGGGAAAAAAATATCTTATCTATTCTTGCCCGTACCTAACCAGATCCATCCTGAAAGGCTCATGAGTATCTAGTCCTGGAGAAAAGGCTTTATGATATCTTGCCTTAGAGGCCTTCTTCATGACTTTTCGCAGCACTCATATTTTCTATTTGTATTTGCTTGAAGGATGGTCTTTCTTACTCAGCAACAATGCACAGAATTTATACATGACCTCCGCCCACCAAGTGAAGGACTGCCCAGCTCTGTGGGATTCTCCCCCATGGAGCTGAGAAAATAGACTAACAGACCCACTAATAAACACGCATGAACACTGGCCATCTGCAGCACCCTCTATCATCTAAATCAGGTAAATCTAAATCATGCAATCAGAAAATTCAGGCCCAGGACAGCATAACTACTACGAGTGTCCTTTTCACCCAGAAAAGGTATCCTAGTGTGGACAATACACTCTATGGGGGTTGCACACTCCATGAGTCTACAGCAAACACCCATAGGTAAGAAGTCCTCAGTGAGAAGTACGAACGAACCGTGGTCCCAGCGTGTCACCTTGGTTGGGCAGGCTATCCATCACCTGAGCATTCATATCTGCATATAAAAAAATGAGGGCCGGACTTGATGGCTCAGCCTATCATCCCAGCACTTTGGGAGGCCAAGGCGAATGGATTACCTGAGCCCATGGGTTCAAGACCAGGCCGGGCAACTTGGCAAGACCCCATCTCTACAATAAATCAAAAATTAGCCAGGCATGGTAGCACGCGCCTGTAGTTCCGGCTCCTTGGAAGGCTGAGGCGGAAGGATTGCCGGAGCCCAGCAGGTTGACGCTGGGGTGGTCGTAAGCCTGCACTCCAGCCTGGGCAATGGAATGAGACTCAGACTCAAAAAAAAAAAAATGAGGATTCTCCTACCTACTCTGTAAGTAGTGATTTTAAACATCAGACATGTGCCCTGCAGGGTGCCCAAGACATCTGTACCCTTCGAATGCAGCTGCGACAATGACAGTGAAAGATTTCATCGCTTCATCTCTCTAGAACGGTTTCCTTATCTACAACAACAACTCACATTCACATATTATCTTACCTTTGACAAGACACTTCCCCGCATGCATGTGACTTATAAAATCTGCAGGTCGTTGCACCCTGTGAGTCTCTTCCAGAGCTAACCTCCTAGGATTCCGTTATTCCAGGATTTGCTGGCTACAGAGGAAAACACCCTCCAGAAAGGACTGCAAGGGTCATGGAGAGACTGGCCTGTCTGTCCTACAGAATTCTACTGCCATCTCTTCATCAAATGATCTGAGTTTTCTCCGATTTCCTAAAGCAGAATGAATATAATTCTTATCTTAAAATTATAAATGCGATGTGCTAACAAGGACAAGCATTTGGAAGGTGATTTGTACATTTATCCCTAGAGTAGTTTTTTAGCTAGTGAGAGTTAAGTGTTAGACATCAGTAGTGGCAGTAATATTGTTATGTAATTATAGTTATGCCTGTGGACTTTTGGGCCACACAACTTAGGTAGCTCCTTCACCGAACAGCTATGTGACCTTGGCAAATTACCGAATTTCTCCAATGAATACCATCATCTCTAAAATGGGAATAATCCTACCTACCCAGTCGGTCTGTTGCAAGGATTAAACGGATAAAGAGATGTGCAGCGCTTAGAACAGTGCCCAGCGCTTAGCAAGACTTCAATATCTGTTATTTGACTTATTGTTACTATTAACAGCACAATTACTATCCTCCCTATACATCATTAAGTTTAAAAACCAAATACCAAACAAGTATTCTGTTACGATTTGTTTTAAACGGAAGGGATAACAGACCTGCAGGACGAGCCAAGATGGAGTAAGCCCACTAAAGCCCAATTCTCTCATTGATTACGAGCAAAATTTCCTCCCAAAATGCAAAAAATCAACTACTTGAGGACTCTGGAAAGAAAATGTCAGAAAGATTGAGAGGAAAGTCAAAATCTGAAAAAACGTACATCGGTACGTTTCCTGGATTAATTAATTTCAATTAATTGATTGTATTTTTATTTAATTTCACATTTGTGGCTCTGACCCAAAAGCAGGTCAAGTCAAGGAACTGTAGTGCAGAAAGATATCAAAAATTCCCAGAGAAGAAATCTCCTTTCTCTGGCTAGTCAACTAGAATAACAGAGTCCCATAAGTGCAGAGTGTGATGGGATAGCCCTGGAATTGTCTTCTTTGTTCTCTCTGATTTTCTTCCTGCCTTGCTCTAAGGCCAACCCTGGCCATGAAGCTACATTGCTACTGAACAACACAAGCTCCTACAACCCTAAGAAATCACCCCTCTGCCTGGTCAGAGACACTTGGAAAAGGGGTCCTGTGGGTTAGAGTATAAGAGGGTTCTGATGGTTTTGTGTTGTTTTTTTGCAGGGTTTTTTGAGACAGCATCTTGCTATGTTGCCTGAGCTGGTCTCAAAACTCCTGGGCTCAATCTATCCTCCCACCTCGCCCTCCTAAGCAGCTGAGACTGCAGGTGAGGCTCTGATTATTTTTATCTTTCTCTTCTCCCATTGCTTTGCTCTGAGGGCAGCCCCAGTCACAAAGAACTGCAAAACAGCAAACTAACGTGTGTGGTATGGGATGGTAAAACTCTGAGACACAATCATCGTTCTGACAAGAGAACTGGGAAAGGGCCCCCCCGAGATCAAGAGAGTGAAGGAATCACAGACAGAGGCAGAAAGGAAGAGATCTGTGTATGAATCCACACAAGTCTCAGTCAGGCTCAGCCACTAGTTGCTCATGTGCAAAACACGCCCAAAGAAGCTTGGCTCTGGAAATTAAATCACGATGTAAAGAAACGCAGAAGTCCCATACTCTCTCTTGAATGGTGTATGGGGCAGATACAGCACAGCAAGGCAGAACAGAGCATTGTTACCACCACCCACAAATGGCAGGACAGACTAGTCATCTGAGCCTGAACTTGTTGACTGTTTTAAAAAGAAAGAGAGAGAGAGAGAGAGAGAGAGAGAAGGGGTGGGAGGGTGGAAGGAGAGGGAAGGGAAAGGAAATTTCAACACCCTCCAGCAGATTTTAACAGGACCCAAAGTCGGACAACATAAAGTTCAAAATATCAAGGATATAATCCAAAATTACTCAACATACTAGATAAAAAGGAAAAACACAAATAGATGGCAACCCCCAGATGATTCGGATGTTGGAATTATCAAAGAGACCTGTAAAGCAGCTATTATAACCATGCTCCACGAGTAAGTGGGAACACTGTTGAAGTGAATGAAAAGACAGAAATTCCCAGAGAAAGGTAGAAATTATTGAAAAAAGAAACAAATGAAAACTTTAAACTTGAAAAATACAATTGAAAAAAATGAATCAATTAAATGAGTGAAATAACAACATACAAAGAGGAAGACAAAAATCCCAGAATTTATTTACAAAAAATTATATATTCTTACATATTTAAACTTCAGTCACCTTCAAAGTACTCTCCGTTTGATGCAATGCACCTATTGAGACACTTTTCCCACTGCTCAGAACAGTTTTTGAATTCATCAGTTTTGATGCCTTTTAGGGTTTCTGCCATTTTCTGTTTCACATTGGCAAAATGTTTCCCTTTGAGAACTTTTTACATCCAGAGAAACAAAAAAAGTTGCTCAGGGCAGGATAGGATGAATAGGGAAGGTGGGGCACAGGGGTCATGCCATTTCTGGTCAAAAACTGCAGAACACTCAGCATGGTATGAACAGATGCACTTATAAATCATCCATCATGAAATGGGGCAAATGCACTGAAAGAATCTCCCAAAAAATGTCACTGAAGCCGAATGTAGCCTTTCATAACAACGCTAGCTGGTACACTGATGCTGATGGGTTCCTAGAGCACCCACCTAGTGGGGGAAGCCTGTACTACAAGCGG
>CAUYQG010030113.1:0-29385 GCA_963574415.1 Tarsius wallacei | reverse complement strand
GATCCTTCCGCCTCAGCCTTCCAAGTAGCTGGAACTACAGGCGCGCGCTACCACGCCCGGCTAATTTTTTGATTTTATTGTAGAGATGAGGTCTTGCTTGCCCAGGCGGGTCTCGAACCTGCGGGCTCAGGCAATCCACTCACCTTAGCCTCCCAAAGGCGCGGGATTACAGGCTGAGCCACCGAGCCTGGCTTTGCTCACCTCTATTGTTTGTCTACTCCATTAAAGTTGGTACCACTAAAAATAGTAGTGATATCGCTACTACAAAACCCTAGGTAAGTTTGTGCCCACTGCAGATACCCTCATTCCTTTTCACTCCTAAGATTCTTCTGAAATAATAGTATAGTCCCAACTAGATAATAGAGTCTACTTGTGGTCTGTTTATGGTGTTCAAGGAGCCCATGAGCCCTATGAAACAAGATGTGTTTATTTACATTTTTCAAGGGACGAGGTCTCAGCAGACATGGACATCTTTAAAGGACCCTGTTTAAGCTCTATTTGCTTAAGACAAGTAGTAAGATTGCTTCAGGTGTTGCTTTTTGAGTGCTGTTGGCCTATTGGGAAAAGTATTTTAAACATTAGTTAAGGAATACTACTTTAGTTTTAGTTCACCAAATTGAAAGAATTACAACAAACAAAAATCTATTTCTTTTTTTTTTTTTTTGAGTCAGAGTCTCACTCTTGTTGCTCAAGCTGGAGCGCAGTGGTGTGACCACAGCTCACCTCAGCCTCTACCTCCTGGGCTCAGATGATCCTTCTGCCTCAGTCTCCTGAGTAACTGGAACCACAGGTACATGCCACCATGCCCGGCTAATTTTTTGACTTTTTATAGAGATGAGGTCTTGCTCTGTTGCCCAGGCTGGTCTCAAACTCCTGGATTCAACAATCCTCCCACCTCAGCCTCCTAAAGTGCTAGGATTACAGGAGTGAGCCATGATACTCAGCCTCAAAAATCTATTCTTTTGAAAGAGCTGCATAAAAAAGATTCTTATAGAAAAGTTTAGGTTAAATGCACATAGCTGTTTTTTGGTGTGCCCTCTGTTGGCAATATATTGATGAGGGATTATGTTAGTTAAAAATAGGCTCCAAAGATAATTCTTCACATAACTAACTGGGAATGCCCAGGGATGTATATTAATTTATTACCATTTTGTGAGTAGTAGTATGTGCTGTATTCAGGGATGATATTCATCAGAGAGTTTCCAATGGTGTAGCCCCGTCGGGTTCTCCTTTGTGCTTACTGTCTCTGCTGCTATTTGCTGCAGTTTCTGAGGAGCGTACCTAGGTGGTGGCCCAGACCTTACTCTTGTAGAAATCATTCACAGCGCTAATTTATCCCAAGTCAGTCTGTACCTTATCTGTGAGCTACTACTTTAGACTTCAGTTCAGCATAACCTTAAAAGCTGGACTAGTTCAGTCCTAATCTCTACATGTTCCAAACTGCTATTATTTCCATGTTCTTTTTGGGGTAGAGTTGTACGTGACTAATTATTGTTAAAATCCATAACTCCATGCATTGTTTTGGGTGGAGGGAGGAAGTTAGCATCCTGTCATGTTTTACATATATGTTAACATTAAAGCCAGTGCGGTGGCACACGCCTATAATCTCAGCACTTTGGGAGGCGGAGACAAGAGGATTACCTGACCTAGGGGTTCGAGACCAGCCTGAGCAACATGCAAAGACCTCTTTCATCTGTACAATAAAAAATTAGCTGGGTGTGGTGGCACATGCCTGTAATTTCAGCTTCTTGGAAGGCTGAGGCAGAAGGATCGCCTGAGCCCGGGAGGTCGAGGCTGTGGTGGCCGTGAGCGTACCACTGAACTCCAGCCAGGGTGACAGAGTGATACTTAAACTAAAAAAAAAAAAAAAAATCAAGCTGCTCACTTTTGGCCCACTTTCTACTGAACCAAAGGGAAAGGGCATTTTTGAGAGAAAACATGTGCTTTACTCAGGCTCCACTAGTTAGGCTGAAGTACTTGATTTAAGTTATACATTGAACTTATCCTTTTTACTTTATTTTTTATTTTTGAGTCAGAGTCTCACTCTGTTGCTCAGGCTAGAGTGCAGTGGCATAATCACAACTTAGCACAGCCTCAACCTCCTGGCTTACACACTTCTCCCACCTCAGCCTCTCAAACAGCTGAGACTACAGGAGTGCACCACTACACCCAGCTAACTTTTTTATTTTTTGCGGAGAAGGGTCTCGCTATGTTGCCTAGGCCAGTCTTGAACTCCTGGACTAGAGCAATCCTCCCACCTCGGGCTCCCAAAGTGCTGGAGTTACAGGCATGAACTACCATGCCCAGCCTCATTCTTAAAATGTAAACATTTCAGTATAAGCCTCCTAGCTCCCAAATGAGTGCTTTTTCTACTAAACATTCTGTCTTGCTAATACAATTCAATTTCCAGAATCAAATTAGTTGCTAAGCAAATAAATATGCATAAAACCATAAATTTATCTGAATCATTTATAATTTAAAGAGTAGTATGTAAAAGTTTAAACAAATAACTGATCAGTGAAAGTGACCTAAAATAAGCTAAATAAAAATAGAACTAGAGTAAACTAGAAGACCTTTTAGGGAATTATTGGGAAAACTGAGCTCATAATATGAGATTGGGACTTCTCAAGCAATACTTTATCTTCGATTAGAATCTGCATGAACTTCTTTATCATTTATTCTTAGATTTTGTTTGCCCATGTGCACTACTTGCTTAATAACCAGGTAAGAACCTTTGAAATGAGTCTCTTAAGGCTACAACTTATATAACATTTTTATAAATATTACTGCTACATATATAGACTAACATTTTTAGCCTCACTACAATACCTTTTACAATTTTATAACTGCTAAAGGGCCTATAAAATGGCTACCAGCCCATGTTAAAAAAAAAAAAAAAAAAGGTCCTAGCTCTGTCTGGTACAGCTTGGAAAATTATTTTTTTCATTGCTTGAATTGCCAGGAATATAGGGGTATCATTCCTTGCTGATGATAGCACATATACTTCTTTGCTGGCTAAATGAAAATCTGAGCTATGTGATTCTATAGGACTTTAATGCAATGGCCATCCTTTCAGTAGTGAGCAGATTTAGAGAAGGCTTATAGTTACCTTATTTTAATAGTTTTTGGTATTTCTAAGATAGTATATAACCTCACTCGAGAATGTTATGACTGTTTTCCCCCTGGGAAGTACTGGAAGATACAAAACCAGGCCAAATATACATGACTATGAGTGAGCATAGGCTCAGTAAATGAAATAGGTATCTTTGCAAGTTATCATACTCAAAGTCACAAGTTAAAGCTGGAGGTTTCACCCAGAATCAGAGTGCCAGGGAGCTCTTTTAGTGTTCAGTTTCCATTAACATAGTGCAAGAACTCAGGGGCATGAATTGCTAAAAGTACAGCATTACCTCCATATTTTCCCATAAATGTTATCGTGACAAACTAGTACCATGCCCTGAATATTACAGGATTCTACCTCCAGCTGTCCAAACATTGCACATGTTATTCAGGTAAAGGCACTGACTAGTATGGTAAGGGTTTCTCCGTTAACGTTCTGTGGTAATTGACAACATATCCAGCATTTATGAAATGCATTGTTATTGTAACTTAGAGTTTTTAATAATCAAGACTACAAGAGCAGTAACTAGGATAGGTCCATTATTTTTTGTAAGGTTAGTTTACTCAACCTTTGGTAGCCGACACTGCCCACATTTTTTTTTTTTTTTTTTGGGGGGGTGGTATCTCATTGTAGCTTTTATTACATTTATCTGATGATTTGTGAGGCTGTTTTTCTGCATATTCCCCACATTTTAACTGAGACTCAATACATGTTGAAATCCTAACTACCAAGGCATTAGGAGTAAGGCTTCGGGAAGGTGGTTAGGTCCTAAGGGCAGAGTCCACATGAAATACTACCTTTATGAAAAAGACCCCAGAGAATTGGTTCTTCCCGCTCTGCCATGTGAGGTCACAACAAAAAGACCAGGCTCTCACTGGACATGAAGTCTGCCAGCACCCAGCCTCCAGAATGGTGAGAAGTAAATATCTGTTATTTCTAAGCCCCCTACTCTATGGTATTTTGTTATAGCAACCCAAATGAACTAAGGTAGCAAGAACTAAGGTAGTGCTTGCTCAATGTCATGCACTTGTCATCCTAGTGGTTATCATTTGCCAGTCTTCTCTGATGAAAGAGATTAACAGACCTTTCTCTTGCTTTGAGTGACAGGTCTCAAGGATTTTCTTTTTTCCAAGAAGAAAGTGATTAAATAGGTTCCTTGCAGAAAGGTTTTCAGAGCAGTAGATCTGCTTTTAAAGTTCTGTAGTCTTTGGACCCAGTTCAGAAGTGGCCAAAGCCAAAGCTCAAAGCATGGAAGCAAAAGTTGGACTATACATTGGGGAGACAAATTACTATCTAGTTAAGAACCATCATAAGAGATCAGAGACAAGCCATACTGACAGATGGCCGAGTTAGATGCTGTCTTCTAGAGATTTTAATTATTTCATGATGGACTCACTTGGAACAGATCTGGAAGGTTTTTTGGGGCATGTCTAAAGCATGGGGTTGAATTTTCCTTACTAGCCAGGGGTTAGGACAGAAGGTCTACCACAGAAGGTCTGGATGGTTTCAGCACTACCAGAAGCTATATCTGTAAATTATACCATTAATCTGGTGGCTTAAGTAGAAAGTGCCCAAGAAACTTTCTTCTAGACGCTGTATCTGCAAAAAAAAAAAAACAAAGGTTAATAATAAATTGAGGCTGAGGCAGGAGGATCACTTGAGCCCAGGAGCTCGAGAAATTGATTGGTAAGATGAACATCTTAAACATAAAGCATAGATTCGAGACAGAAGATCTTTGTACCTGACAAGTACTCAGGAGGACTTGAGAAGGCCCCCGTAAGTGAGGTTCAGGCTATGTCTCCCGTTAATGAACCTGAAAAATCCAATCTTGTTGCAGAAGATTTCTTAAGAAAAATGAATCCCAACTAGATGTTATACTGTCCCTATTGTTTCTAGATGGAGAGGTAGCAAAGGTAGAAAAATCTGCTGGACTTACAAACTACTTTTACAATCTATCTTATAAAGTGTATTCTGTGATCATTATAAGTAGACAAAATGCTTTTCTAAACCTAGCAATAAAGACTTTTGCCAACCGTCTTGCATATGTTTCTACCTTTCCTATAAAAGTACATATAATCACTACAGCCTACTCTTATGAACAACACATGCACAATATTAGCCTGAATGTTTACAGAGGGTTCCCAAGAGTGGTGATTTTATTTATGCATTAATTCTCTTTGTTTATTTTGTGACCTGATCTTGAAGAAAAGTAACATCTGAATGAGTTAGCAGAGGAAATCAGTTGGTTAATAAAGATAAGAGCAACCAAGCCTTGTGAACAAGAAATCGCCACCACCTAAGTTTAGTAACAGCAACAGTATTTTGTAAAAGCCACAGAGGAGACTGAGGACTGGATATTTTAGCTCCTCCAGAAGTGAAGCACTTTATTGTTTTTACAATTGTCTATAATCAAGAACTACACAAAAGCTTAAGGATAAGCTGTTATTTGTGACTTTTGAGAAGTGGAAGTATAGGGTGAGGACAGCATTTTCTGGCACCTAGGAAGAATATGAAGAAAGCAAAAGTTTGTATTACCTTGTATTAAGAAGAGACTGATATCTAGAGACTGATTTATTTTTCCTCCAAGCTGCCATTCCCTCTTCGATATTACACACAAGTGTTTGTTTTGGTCATAGCATTTATTGATTTAGACAAGACTTGACAGCCAAGTCTCTTTAAATAAATCTTTCATAATAAAATGTTTGTGTAACCATATATTTGTAAGAAAAGGAACGTGCCATAATTTTTTTCCTCAGCTTAACAAATTTGCAAAGGCAACTATCAGAAATCAGAATTTTATTTATTTATTTATTTATTTTAGAGTCTCACTCTGAGGCCCAGACTGGAGTGCAGTGGCAAGCTCTCAGCCACCGTTCACAGCCTAGACCTACTGGGCTCTGGCGATACTTCGCTTCAGCCTTCCAAGTAGCTGGAACTATAGGCACATGCTACCACGCCCAGCAAATTTTTCCATTAATTGTAGAGATGAAATCTGGCCATTTGCCCAGGCGGGTCTCAAACCCCGGGCTCAGGCAATCCTTTCACCTCTGCCTCCCAAAGTGCTGGAATTATTGGCGTGAGCCACTGTACCCCGCTAGAATGTTATTTTGAATGTTAACAAGGCCACAAATTGTTAAGTCAGACAACTAGTCAGAATTACAGACTTCAAAACTTGCGAATTATTTTCATAGAATATAGCAACACTGAAATCCAGGTGTCTGACAAGACTATTTTGTTTGAAATAATATTTGATAATGCAATCTTATGATACAGGATAGAATTCTATTTTTCCACAGCTATAGGGAAGAGTAAACATTTTTTTCTTTTGATCTTGCTAAGTTTCTTTTTTGTTAACCAGCAATTACAAATGCCTAAATACTTGAGTTCCATTAGCTAGCATCAAGAAAGAAGAGATACAAACTTAAAATTCAGAAAAGGATGGAAGGATAATGTTAACAAATGGAATATGGAACATGTAATGTCGTGCCTCTTACATGTATTTAAGAATATAAGTAAAATTGATCTTAGATTAAGATGTTTCTTTGAAATAGTCTGAAAAATTTATATTCAGAAAAAACAGATTTTTTTTTTTTTTTTTTAGTTGAAGTCTCACTCCGCCGCCCAGGCTGGAGTGCAGTGGCATGATCACGGCCACCCCAGCGTTGACCTGCTGGGCTCCAGTGACTCTTCTGCCTCAGGCTTCCAAGTAGCCAGAACTACAGGCACGCGTTACCAAGCCCGGCTAATTTTTTGATTTATTGTAGAGACAATAAATCACCATGCTGCCCGGGCTGTCTTGATCCCGCGAGCTCAGGCAGTCCTCTCACCTCGGCCTACCAAAGTGCTAGGATTACAGACATGAGCCACTGCACCCGGCCAGAAAAAACAGATTTTAGTAAAATAATTATATATTCAAATCATCTGTTTGTAAAATTCTAGGACTATTTTCAGTGTTCATGAAACATAATTTACATTATATATAGTTGTGGTTCTGGAAAGCTGTTATATTTGTTATTTACCCTCAATTCCTTAACCCCATACCTCAAATTATTTCAGAATACCATTCCGAGAATTTACAAACATATTCTTTTGTATACTTTCTAAAAATATGAAAGTTGCTAAAAGTTTTTGTTTTCAGTGTCTTCAAAAATATATAAGAATACATCTTTTAAGTTGTGTGCCCAAATCAGCATTTCCCAAAGTGTGCCATGATCTGTTTATAAGTGTTAGGTTATCAACAACAACAAAAAAATTATGCCATTACATAATTTTGGGAAATTCCAAGTTAAATAAAATTAAAGTTCTTTACTATAAGACTTCTCAGTACCTTTAATGTCCTTCTATGTTATCCTCTGGTTATATCCTCTTCTCTATATGTACCTGCCCTTTTTAGAGTATTGTTGTTCTAAGAAAAACACTGGGAAATGCCAGCCTAAATGTTGTTAAATATTGAACACATATGTCTAACAAAAAGTGCCCAGTCCTCTACTAGAGTGTGAGCTCCTTGAGGACAAGGGCCTGTATTCCTTGTGTGTAATTCTGTAATGCATCTAACTGATATAAAGATCAATATATATTTTTGATTATGTTACTATCTAATCAATTTTTAAATGAACTAGTAAGCTTCTGATTTGTTAAATTATTATGAAATAACTTGTGCATTCTCTTATGTTTTTTTTTTCTCTATACTTGGAAAAAATAGAATATTTTTTAATGAACTATTTTATAGGTTCATATTTAGCATCGTGATCAGCTATTTTTTCTGTCGAAATGTTGTAAACCTAACCATATAAAAGATCTGTTCATAAACCATGAAGTATTTCAAAACTGTTAGGTATAGAACTCAGAAAATTCTGACTGATTTCATTTCATTCTAACATTTAACCCTCTGGGAATCTGAAACTTTTTTCATACTCTTACCTCCTACTTCCCAAGAAGACAGTTTATGTGCTTATGTTCCCACTCCTTTCTGGAGTCCATATAGTTTCCCAGAATTTGTGGAACTCCACCTACCTATTCCTGTTACTTAATATTATAGAGCTTCTTCCAGGGCTTTCCCATAGGCTTTCTGCTCATCTGTCAGAGGCTCCTTGGAGTTCTTAAAAGTTTACTGGATGTGCTTAAGAGTATTTAAGTACACAGGTACCAAAAGAAAGGAACTCTGCTGCTGTGCAGGTTGTAGTAATAGGTCCTCAGACCTCTGAAGCAAGAACATTTTGGGGAGTCTTAGTTACCAAGTGTGATACACTGAACTGAACTTCGCCATCTTTCTTAGTAGTAGAAAAGGAAATTTGCAGATTCCTTGGAGATGTAGGGACTTTTAAGATGATCCATGATTGTATGTTGCAATTGGGGAATCTAATCCATATTGAAGACCATAAATTATTATGAAGTGTCAGGAGGAAAAGGAAAATACATGAAGGAATTCTTTGAGTTAAAAAAAAAAAAAAGAGGCCGGGCTCGGTGGCTCAACCTATAATCCCAGGACTTTTGGAGGCTGAGTGGAGTGGATTGCCAGAGCCCATGGGTTCAAGACCCACTCGGTCAACTTGGCGAGACCTTGTCTCTACAATAAATCAAAAATTAGCCAGGCGTGGTAGCATGCACCTGTAATTCCGGCTACTTGGAAGGCTGAGGCGGAAGGATCGCCGGAGCCCAGCAGGTCGATTTTGGGGTGGCCGTGAGTGTGGCACTGCACTCCAGCCTGGGCGCCTGAGTGAGACTCCAACTCAAAAAAAAAAAAAAAGAAAAAAGAAGACCAAAACAACAGGGAAGAATACTGCTATCTAATCATTAAGTCAGTTTTAAAATGATCACATTGGGAGTGTCAGGTAAAACATGTTTTCTTCATTAGATTGTAATAGTTTTTAGAGGACCCTTAATAGTTACCATGAAATTCATATTTTGACAATATAGACATTCTTTCTGCAGAATTTTATGAGACTTTCCTGTGTAAAAGAACTTTTAACAAGGGCTATTTGACACAGAAAAGTGTTACTAATGAAAGTTACAAGATTTCCTGCCTTTGAAGGCCTTTTCAAATAGATTTTCACATAGTAGCTTAAATGAATCAGTCATAAACAACTGGAGAGTTCTTTAATATCCCTTAGAACCAGATGTTTTGTTGCTGTTACTTTATCTGTATTCAAACTACCTTTGCTGGAACACTATCAGCCAGGCAGTGTGCTAAGATAAGCTGGTTGAAGAAGGTGCAGGACCTTAAGTTCTGGAGTTTATGAGTGATAGGAGGAAGGAATGGACATATAAATAATTCTGTGTGATCAAGGAATGTGATGGAGGTGTTTGCTCTGCCTGGAAAAGTCTGGGATCTTTATAAGAACCTTAAAGTAAAAATAATGGGTATGATGAATGGGGATGAGAGGACTAGGATAGTCAAAGGCATGAAAGTGTAGAGTATGGTTTGGAAATAGTGACTGGCCACTGTGGATGAGCCCGTTTTGCAGGGGTGAGAGTGAAAAAGAATAGAAGCTAGAAAGTTATTTTGAGACCTGTCTGAGATTTGGACTTTTTTCATGAAGGCTGTTATGCTCTTTTTATTGTGCTACACAAATGATATATGTATGTATGTACAGAGATATGAGCAATTCCTGGACATTTTGGGTTTTTTGCAGTGAATTCCATCCCATTCAACCATATGGGGACCAGGCACAGTGGCTTACACCTGCAATCCAACACTTTGGGAGGCCAAGGCAAGAGGATTACTTGAGCCCAGAGTTCAAGACCAGCCTAGGCAACATAGCAAGACCCTGTCTCTACAAAAAAAAAAAAAAAAAAAATTGTTGTTAAATTAGCCAGGCGTGGTGGCGTGTGACTGTAGTCCCACCTACTCAGGAGGCTAAGTCAAGAGGATCACCTGAGCCCTGGAGGTCTGTAGTGAGCCATGATCATGCTGCTGCACTCCAGCCTAGGCAACCAAGTGAGATCCTATTTTTTATTATTTTTATTTTTATTTTTTTAAGTTGGAGTCTCATTTTGCAGGGGCAATCCTTCTGCCTCAACCTTCCAAGTAGCTGGAACTACAGGCATGTGCCACCACGCCTGGCTAATTTTTTTGATTTATTGTAGAGATGAGGTCTCGCCAAGTTGCCCAGGCGGGTCTCGAACCCGCAGGCTCAGGCAGTTCACTCACCTCGGCCTCCCAAAGCGCGGGATTATAGGCTGAGCCACCGAGCCCGGCCTGAGGTCCTATTTTTAAAAAATGCACATGGGAATACAAGAAGAGGAATTGCATTACTATAGATAATTGCAGATAGATACAGATTTGACTTCTTAAACATATGTTTGACTTTTTAAATTATTACTTGTACACAACTGATGAAAACAGTTGTCTTGGCATAGATTGAGAACAGGAGGTGACTTGTAAGGAATGTAGTAAACCACCATCATAACAAAACAGGAAACTGGAAGTAAGGACTTCATTGACAGAATGAGAGGACAGAGAATAGATGTCAGAAATATTGCAGAAGATGCCACTGTTGTTAAGCACTGGCCAAGCCATGTGTTCTTTGAGCTATGGCCACCATATTTTCTTAGCTTTGGCCCCCTTCCCTACCTTGGGGAGGTGAATCAATCAATCTCTCTCTCTCTAATTTACTTTCTAAGTAAACTATATTTTCCAATCTAAAAAAAAGAAAAGAAACATTGCAGAAGTATAATTTGACTGATTTCCAAGACTTACAATACTCTATGCATGGGTCATTCTCACTCAAAACCAGGACATTTCCCTGTAGCTGTTTTGCCATGGGCCACGCCTCTTTTAAATGGCTACTTAAAAACACAATTTTTGGAAAAATTATCAAGTATGTAACAGATATCTCTAACCCTTGTTATGTTCCGTATCCCTGATCATCACACTTTCCTTCCATTCCTGAATTAAAAAGATGAAATACTCTTAGTCCCAGCTACTCAGGAGCTGGGATGGGAAGATTGCTTGAGCCCTAGGGTTCAAGGTCATGATGGGCACAATAATAAGACCACATCTCTTAAAGGAAAAAAAAAAAAGATGAAGCGCAATTTAGAATCATGTGGATGAGTAAGTTTCTGTAGCATACTTGATAATTGTTTAAAATTTGTTTTTGCCAAGTGCAGTGGCTCACGCCTGTAATCCCAACATTTTGAGAGGTCAAGGCGAGAGAATTGCCTGAGCCCAGAAGTTCAAGACCAGCCTAGGTAACATAGCAAGACCTCATGAGCTCTACAAAAATTAAAAAATTAGCCAGGCGTGATGGCACGTCCCTATACTACCAGCTACTCCGGAGGCTGGGGTAGGAGAATTGCCTGAGCCCAGGAGTTAGAGGCTGCAGTGAGCTATAATTGTACCACTGCACCACAGCCTGGGTGACAGTGAGACCCCAATTCAAAAAAAGAAATTTTGTTTTTAACTATTTAAAAAAATTGTAGGCATCTTCACAAGGTCCTTTGCAGCCAAAGGGCTACTTCAGAGTGCTGTGTACTTCACTAGCATTTTATTTTTCAAACAGATAAGGTCTGATTTTTTTTTTTTTTGAGTTGGAGTCTCACTCTGTCGCCCAGACTGGAGTGCAGAGGCTCGCTCCCGGCCACCGCAGCCTCGACCTGCTGGGCTCCCGCGATCCTTCCGCCTCAGCCTTCCAAGTAGCTGGAACTACAGGCATGTGCTACCACGTCTGGCTAATTTTTTTTTTTTTTTATTGTAGAGATGAGGTCTCACCAAGTTGCCCAGGAGGGTCTCGAACCCGCGGGCTCAGGCAATCCACTCACCTCAGCCTCCCAAGGTGTGGGATTACAGGCTGAGCCACTGAGCCCGGCAGGTCTGATTTTTTTTTTTTTCTTTCTCATTCAAAAGCTATTTATCATCTGGATTTTTTTCTTTTTCTTTTCCCTCTCTGTCCCCTCATCTGGATTTTGTTAGTTTCCCTCTTATAGATCTATTCTAGCTCTGTGTTGTCTTTCAAAGGACAACACCTGAAATTGCCTTTTATATTCCTTGTGCATATATACCATGATTTGGTACAATAGTCGAGTGAAACTTTCTATTTTACTTCTTACATTCTCCTTAATGCTAAGCAATTTGCCTGGTATTTAGATTTTAATATCACGTTGGCCTAATGGTTTCAGGCATAGTTTATAATTGATAACTCATCATAAAATACAGAGCTTAAAGAGATCAGCTAATCTGTATATTTTATAAAGAGAAAAACTGAGACCAAGAGAGGTTAAGTCATTCCTGATAACATAAGAGGTTAGACCTAGAATGATTGCCTTTTTTTTTTTTTTTTTTTTTAAGTTAAGAGTCTCGCTCTGTCACCCAGGCTGGAGGGCAGTGGCACATTCCTGGCCACCGCAACCTCGACCTGCTGGGCTCAGGCAATCCTTCTGCCTCAGCCTTCCAAGTAGCTGGAACTACAGCCATGCACCACCATGCCCAGCTAATTTTTTGATTTATTTTAGAGATGAGGTCTCCCAAGTTGCCCAGGTTGGTCTCGAACCTGTGGGCTCAGGCAGTCCTCTTGCCTCAGCCTCCTAAACTGCTGGGATTATAGGCATGAGTCACTACACTGGGCAGCCAGTGTCTTTTTTGGGGGGCAGGGGACTAGGGGAGAGACAGTCTTGCTCTGTCACCCAGTCTGGAATGATACATTGGTGCAGTCATGGCTCACTGCAACCTCTAATTCCTGGGCCCAAGCAATCTGCCTCAGCCTCCCAAAGTGCTGAGATTACAGGTGTAGTCATTGCCCCCAGCTGTCTATGCCCATGTCTTATTTGTTTTTTTTCTGAGTGAGAGTCTCACTCTGTCACCCGGGCTGTAGTGCAATGGCTCACTTGTGGCCACCGCAACCTCGACCTTCTGGGCTCAGACTTCTGCCTCGGCCTTCCAAGTAGCTGGAACTAGAGGCATGGGCCACCACAACTGGCTAATTTTTCTTGATGTAGCAACAAGGTTTCACCAAGTTACCCAGGCTGGTCTCAAACCCTTGACTCAGGCAATCCTCAGGACTGAGCCACCGTGCCCGTCCTATGTTCATGTCTTATGTTGTCTTTCCTTTTCTTTTTCTCTATTTTGAGCCACATAATATAAATATTATTCCTATTGTAAAAAGTTAAAACATAGTTTAAGGCCCTTTTTAACCCACACACCTCACCCAAGTCACAGTCTTCTCCCTAGCAGTAACCACTGTTACCACTTTGGTATATGTTCTATTAGCATTTTCCCCTGCATTTGCCTACAATTTTTTATATACAAACACACATACTCACTGAGTATATGTATGTGTTACCTAAGTGATTTTTTTCACCAGTGAATTTTTTAATATGCTCAGTCATTGCATAAGCATAGTTATGAGCCCAGAAGGTCGAGGTTGCGGTGGCCATGAGTGTGCCATTGCGCTATAGCCTGGGTGACAGAGTGAGACTCTCACTCAGGAAAAAAAAATATAAGACATGGGCATAGACAGCTGGGGGCAATGACTACACCTGTGATCTCAGCACTTTGGGAGGCTGAGGCAGATTGCTTGGGCCCAGGAATTAGAGGTTGCAGTGAGCCGTGATTGCACCAATGTATCATTCCAGGCTGGGTGACAGAGCAAGACTGTCTTACGTTGGGCACATGGAAGCAGGTCTCCCATTTACCTGTCCTCTTCTGTGGCCTCACTGGATTTGTCCACTCACTTGGTGAATAAGTGCCCATACATTCTACCCTCAAGAAGTTTACCTTATACTTATAAAAATGAAAAATGTATACAAATAACTAACATCAAGTAGCATGTGCCATTAAAGATAGAGTCATTCTGTTTTATGTTTCATTACCTGAAAGATCTGAATAGCACAGGAAAACAATTTTAAATATGCTTTATAAACTTATTTGATGTCATCTGTTAAATTCCAGATTTGTTTATGTTAAAAGTATTTTGACAAGGCTCCACGTTAATTGACCATAACTGGAATATTGCAGTGTTATAACTAAGATCCCAACCATATTTGAATGTTTTTTTCTTTGAGTCCGAGTCTCTCTTTGTCATTCGGGCTGGAGTGCAATTGCATAATCACAGCTACTGCAATCTTTGTCTGCTAAATTCAGATGGTCCTTTTGCCTCAGCCTTCCAGGTAGCTGGGACTACAGGCACACGCCACCAGGCTGGCTAATTTTTTGATTGTTGTAGAAATGAGGTCTCACCATGTTACCCAGGCTGGACTTGAACTCCTGGATTCAGGCAATCCTTGGCTTCCCCTAAATGCTAGGATTATAGGTATGAGAGCTACCGCACCTGGCCCCATCTTTGAATTTATGTAAACCTGAGGCTTAGTTTCACATTAAAATATCAGTCTGTTAACAGCTTTTGTGTGTGTGTGTGTGTGTGTGTGTGTGTGTGTGTGTGTGTGTGTGTTGGAGTCTCACTCTGTTGCCCAGGGTGGAGTGCAGTGGCACGCTCACGGTCACCCCAGCGTCGACCTGCTGGGCTCCAGCGATTCTTCTGCCTCAGCCTTGCGAGTAGCTGGAACTACAGGTGCACGCTACCATGCCTGGCTAATTTTTATTTATTTATTGTAGAGACAAAAATCTCACAAAGTTGCCTGGGTTGGTCTCGAACCTGCAGGCTCAGGCAATCCACTCGCCTCAGCCTTCCAAAGTACTGGGATTATAGGCTGAGCCACTGAGTCCAGCCTGGGTTTTTTTTGTTTTTTTTTTTAATAAAGAGCTAGGTAGAATGTAGGTATTACAGAACACTAACTATAAACGACTGTCATTCATGATGAAAATATATATAAACAATCATGCATCCCATAACAACATTGTGGTCAGTGACAGATGATGGAATGACAGACCACATATACAATGGTGGTCCTATGATTATAATACTATACTTTTATTGTACCTTTTCTGTGTTTAGATATACAAATACTTAGCATTGTGTTACAGTTGCCTACAGTATTCAGGAGAGCAACATGTTGTATATGTTTGCAGCCTTGGAGCAATAAGCTATACCAGGTAATCTAGGTGTGTAGTAGGCTAAACCATCTAAGTTTGTGTAAGTACACTCTATGATGTTCACACAATGATGAAATCCCCTATTGAAGTTCTCAGAATGTATGCCCATTACTAAGTGACACATGACTGTATAAGAAAAGGCATATATTTGTTTTAGAATTGGCTCTGACACAATGGTGAGAAACATGGAAAACTTTTGGTCATTTATTGATTTGGTAGCCAGCTCTATCCATCTCTGGATTCAATCATGGCAACTGGGGTCTGAGCAGAAGAAATCTTGGATCATGTGACTCACCCATAAAGTACAGACTAGATTCAGATCTAACCATGTGACACAGAGTACTTACCATGTGTCAGGCACATTTATGTATTGTACTTCATTCAGTCACTCATAGATGATGAAATCAGCTCTAAAAAGATAAAATGCTTTTACTTGAAATGAGATTAATGTTCCCTGAGACCCTGCACTATAAAATAATTATTTTTCCAGCATGGTCATTTATTACAGTTGAAAGGGAATATTATATTTGGATATTTCACATATGCTCTGTGTATAAAGTAAGCAGATTTAGATTTCAATATGATCAAACCTTTGAGCTTAAATGCTTCCTTTTGTAATTATTATAATTTATAATCTATAAATATTTAAGTATACAATAGTCATATTTAATATTTAGGAACAGTAAATACTTAAGTATATAATAATTGTCCAAAACTAAAATAGGAGATATGAGTCTTTCTAGCCCAATACTAGTTTACTTTGCAATACTGAATGAGCAGTTTCATATTTCTTTTTTAAATTGGAAGATTTCCTACTGAATATGATAAATTGTTTGAGAACTCTAGATATAAGGTACTGTATAAGTTTGAAGTGATAACTACCTAAAGTGTATCCTAGAGAGAGAAAGGGTTTGGGTTGAAATATATACATAAGGTAGTCATAAAGAATATTCAGGGCCAGGTATGGTGGTTCATATCTATAATCCCAGCACTTTGGGAGGCCAAGGTGAGAGGATTACCTGAACCCACAGGTTCGAGACTAGCCTGGGCAACTTGGTGAGACCTCATCTCTACAATAAATCAAAAAATTAGCTGGGCATCGTGGCGCGTGTCTGTAGTTCCAGCTACTTGGAAGTCTGAGGCGGAAGGATCACTTGAGCCCAGCAGGTTGAGGCTGCGGTGACCGGGAACGTGTCGCTGCCCTCCAGCCTGGGTGACAGAGTGAGACACCAACTAAAAAAAAAAAAAAAAAAAATTCAGCCACATTGGACTTATAAAAACTATCTTGCTATGAGTGATAAGCTTTTATTTAAGAGCTGTCTTTTTAAAAGCAAATAGTTGTTCTTTGTGGTTCTTTGAGAGAAAATAAGACCACATGGGGGTATTTGTGATTCTTATCTATTGCCTCCACAATGGCAGACCGTTATCTCCATCATTTGGATCTGAAGTCTATCAAAACATCAAATGTTAATCAGGGTCTGTGAAATATAGCTCATAAAACAGTCTGGGGCTCAAGATTTTATACTTAAACTAAAGAGAAAAAATAAACATTGATAAACCAATTTGAATATGAAACATGTCATCTCCAGTTATAATACTTTTTCATGTATTTTGTTTTGTGACTTAAGTTTCAAATCTTTGCTGAAATTGTATAATTGCTACTATGTAATGTTTAACATTATTTGTACTAAGTTAGAAAAAGTTTCATCATCAGGATATTTTCAATGAGGAGATGAAGCCTGCTTGGTGAACATGGAAAGAGATTCTTCTGGTTTATTGAAGGAATGGAGAGGGAGACTAAAAAAGGGCTCGAAAATTTACCAGTAAATTGAGAGAGATAAAAACAGGAAAGAAAATTAGATAGGTGATAGCAAATTGACATATGCTTCTTCACAGAATGGTTGAAGGTCTTTGAAAAGAGAAAATGATTGATGTGATACAAGAGAGCATTTTAGTTAGTAGTTTTTTATATGCCCAGAGGAGAGGAAAGCTGGAAGACAGTGAGGAAGTGGTAACCACTGGAAACAATTTATATGGAGAATTAAGATATAGGACATTAAGAAGGGGATAGATTTATTTTATTTTATTTTTTTAGAGATAGAGTCTTGCTCTGTGACACAGTCTAGAGTGCAGTAATGTGATCCTAGCTCTGCTGCCTCCAATTCCAGGGCTCAAGGGATTCTCCTGCTTCAGCCTTGTGTAGGTAGGACTCTGGACACATGCCACCATGACTGGCTATATGTATTTTTTATTTTTTACAGAAATGATGTCTTCCTGTGTTTCCCAGGCTGGTGCTGAATTCCTGGCCTCAAGCGATCCTCCCAAGTGCTAGGATTATGGGTGTGGACCACTGTGCCCTGCCCAGAAAGATCTTTAAAGTATTACAGAGTTAGTGTCAAAAATTGCTCCAAGGCCCCATTGAGTAGTACTGTACCAAGGACTGTAAAACCCAGCACTGTAGGATGTAACCACTGTCATGGTGTCCCTATAATTTTGTCACTTCTGGCTGGGCACAGTGGCTCATGCCTATAATCCCAGCACTTTGGGAGGCCGAGGTGAGAAGATTGCCTGAGCCCATGGATTCAAGACCAGCCTGGACAACTTGGCGAGACCTCATCTCTACAATAAATCAAAAAATTAGCTGGGCGTAGTGGCGTATGCCGGTAGTTCCAGCTACTTGGAAGGCTGAAGCAGAAGGATCGCCTGAGTCCAACAGGTCCAGGCTGTGGTGGCCATGAGAGTGCCACTGCACTCCAGCCTGGGCAACAGAGTGAGACTCTCTGACTTAAAAAAAGAAAAAAAAAATGTCACTTCTGGCCTCTTGCTACCTTCTCTGGATACCATATCTAAAATATGTTGTTTATCGTTTGTCTCCTGTACCCATACTCTGTTGGGATATAAACTTGGGCAACCCCCTTGGGTCCCCTCCCACTGTGGGAGCTTTTCTGTCCTCTCAATAAATCCTGCTTTTAAAAAAAAGGATATAAACTCTATAAGGTTAAGAATTTATCTCTGTACACCATATCCTTCGTGCTGAGAGTATTGTCTAACAAATTCTGGGCCTACCCATCAGTATCTTGGAGTATAGCCTCTCAATTTAATATTTAGGGTCAATAAATGAGAATGAAATCATCTGAAATTTGGCAGGGACCTCAGAGGTCATGCAGCCCACTATTTCTTCACTATCTGCCTGTGAGTATTTGAGGAAGATTTTTACTAGTTGAGTCTTGCCTCAGCCTTGGGAATGATAATTTTGACTTGGTGGTTTTCTCCTCTCTTTTCTTCTCTTTTTCTCTCACTTTTGGGATCCAGGGTATACAATTCAACTAGTTTTCCAGTGTGGCAACACTGATCTGGTCCAGTCCCCCATCTAATGCAGAAATTCCTTCTGTGACATATATTTCCACGGGTCCCATATAACAGTAAAGACACACTGTTGGGATGTGTCTGCATGTATGTGTGTTTATCCAGCAAGTATTTATTGAACTACTATGCACTAAGCTAAGGATACAGAGATAAAAAGATACATTCTCTGCCTTCACATAATTTATACAGTCCCATGAAATGTTACTAGCAACTAAAAGCCTCTAAACTCTTCAGTGTGGTAAATGCCATATGTAACTGTTTTTTGAATGATCCGTTCCATTGTATAGTCTTAGCTAATAAAGTTCTTTCTTACACTAAACTAAAATCTGCCTCTCTTAAATTTCTGTGTATTCGCCTCAGTTTTGTCTCTGAACTCTTCAGTCACTTGTTCCATAAATATTCATTGAGGAGCCGCCATGCGCCAGACTTTGCCAAGTTTGCCTCATAGACAAATAAAACATAATCCTTGCCTCCAAAAAGATTAGGATATAATTTTGTAACATTGGGGAAGTTGCTTAACCTCTCTAAGCTCAGTTTCTTTACTTGCAAGTCAAAAGTAGTATTAGTATCTACTTCCTAGAATTGTTGTGAAGATTAATAATGCATGCAATGTGCTTAGTACAGAGTCTGGTACACAGCTTTCAACAAATGCTAGTATTATTCCTGTAGTTTAAAGAAGGGGTCCAGATAAGTAAATTAGCACCCTCAGGGTTGATTTGAGTGCCCTAACAGAAGCAAGCACAGAGTGCTGTGGGAATATACCAGAGATAAACCTCATCTTGGTTAGGGAGTCAAGGAAAACACCCTTCAGGAGGAGAAATCTCAACTCCATGTTAAGGACTAACACTGAAGTCCTAACGCTGAGTCCTTGTAGGTGGGGAAGGCACAGATAATTCACAGAGGGCATGGTGTGTCCCAGGGTGCTTTAGTTTAGACTGACTACTTTCAGGAAGCTAGACTGTGAATGGCCTTCTATGTCATGCTGAGTAACTAAGGATGTGTCATGAAGGTAATGGGAAATGATTGAAAAGGTTCTGCACAATTAAACTTTCAACTTTGGAAAGTCTCTCTAGCAGTAGTATAGACAAAGAGGGCAAGAGGAAGGTGGGAAAACCAGTTAGAATGCTATTACCATGTCCCTACTGAGAAATTCCCTAAATTAGGGCGGTGATGTAGAAGAGGAGGGGACTGATTCGAGAGAGAATTAGGATTTAATGACCAATTAGATGGTAGATGTAGGAGGAAAGAGGAAAAGTTATCAAAGATAATTCTTAAATGACTACCTTTAATAAGTGAATGAAAGGTGTTGAGCCTTTCCAGTGGTGATAACCTACCCACGAGAACATGTCTCTCGCAAAGGATCTCCTTCATCCCTCTCCAGAGGAGGAGAAGAGGAAACACAAGAAGAAGTGCCGGGTACAGAGCCCCAACTCCTATCTCATGGATGTGAAATGCCCAGGATGCTATAAGATCACCACGGTCTTCAGCCATGCACAAACGGTAGTTTTGTGTGTTGGCTGCTCCACTGTCCTGTCAGCCTACAGGAGGAAAAGCAAGGCTCACAGGAGGATGTTCCTTCAGGAGGAAGCAGCACTAAAAGCACTCCAGTCAAGATGAATAGGAAACCATCCCAATAAACACATTTTGGTTAAAAGAAAAAAAAAGAAAGGTGATGACATTAGTTCATAGGGAGAATGCGTGTTGGGGATTGGTGCAGAGGGACTTGAATATTCAGATCAGGGGCTTAGAAATGGTCTAGAGATGCAGATTTGGGATTTGTCAACAGGTGTTAGTTGAAGCCACCATCCTTATGATGTATAGAGGAAGGCCATTAAGTGATGATCAAACAACTGTTACGTAAAATGTATAGGAGGCTATTGTTGTGGTCTTGCCTCCTGCACTAGATCCCAGCAGACCAGATCAAGCAATATAGTGGAGTCACTCATGCCAGGTACCATGTAATCATACTGAATTCCAAAAACAGACCACCTTTCCAAAAAAACAAGACTGGCATACTAAGGAAGGCACCTCTGTTTTAATCCTATAAGGAAAGTACCTTTGAACCGAATATTATGCTTTTTTTTCTGTTTCTGCTTTCTTCTGCCCTTTTCTGTCTTTAAAGCCCACCTCTTCTGCTCAGCTCATTGGAACACCCATTCTGTTTTATAGAACGTGATGTTGCCCAATTATAGAATTGCAAATAAAGCCAATTAAAGTCTTTAAACTAAATTTGTTGTGATCTTGTCTCTTTTTTTTAAGTTGGAATCTCACTCTGTTACCCAGGCTGGAGTGCAGTGGCACGCTCATGGTCACCGCAACCTTGGCCTGCTGGACTCAGGTGATCCTTCCACCTTAACCTTCCAAGTAACTGGAACTACAAGCACGCACCACCATGCCCGGCTAATTTTTTTATTTATTGTAGAGATGATCTCACCAAGTTGCCCAAGCTGATCGCGAACCCGTGGGCTCAGGCAATCCTCTCACCTCAGCCTCCCAAAGCGCTGGGATTATAGGCGTGAGCCACTACACCTGGCCAATTTTGTCTTTTAACACACCTCATCATGTCAATTGAGAAAGAATGTGCAGGCATGCTAGAGGAAAATTAAGAAACAGTATTATCCCAGACACTGAGAGAGGAGAGAGTTTAAAAATAAGTCAACTGTCACAAATACCATAAGAGGATAAAAGAAAACTGTTCTTTGGATTTAGCAACTAGGAAGTCACTGGGCAAGAACTATATCAATAGTGGTGACAGGACCAGAGTCTAGATTGGAAGAGATTGGGGAGTGAACAGGAAGTGATGAGGAAGGCAGTGCCTGGAGGCTCCCTTTGTGGAAGCTGTGGATAGTGGAGGAGACAGTGCAGAAGCTGGAGTGCAAAGGATGGATGTTGAAGGGCAAGGTCTGGTATATTTAAAGATAAAAGATTCCTGACAGCCTTTCTATTTTGACAAGAGCCTGGAGAAAGGGACACTTGAGGATAGAGAATAGAGTATAAACAAATAATAAAACAGAATACCTGAGAAGGCTGAGGAAGTGATATCCCGTGGAGGAATGTGTCTTGAACAGGAGGAGAGACAGCAACTACACCAAATACACCAACTAAAGCTACCTGGACAGATATAGCCAAAGGGTTTTGAAGTAACTGAAGATCTCTCTCTGACGCCAAATCATCTGAGAGTGGTAAGGGGAGTGGTGGTGGGAGTGAGGTATAGAAATTTGAATAGATCCCTTGAGCTGGGCATGGTGGCTCAAGCCTCTAATACCAGCACTTTGGGAGGCCAAGGTGAGAGGATTGCCTTAACCCATGGGTTAAAGACCAGCCTGGGCAACTTGGCGAGACCTCATCTCTACAATAAATCAAAAAATTAGCCGGGCGTGGTAGCGCACGCCTGTAGTTCCAGCTACGTGGTAGGCTGAGGTGGAAGGATCGCCTGAGCCCAGCAGGTCAATGCTGGGGTGGCTATGAGTGTGCCATTGCACTGGGGACAGAGTGAGTGAGACAGAGTGAGACTCAAACTAAAAAAAAAAAAAAAGTCTATTGACTGTTGAGTGCAGATGGCATAGACATCAAATAAGCATACTATATGCATATGCCATTATTCCTGTTAGCTGGAAATGAAATTCAGCAATAGATGGATTTTGTTTTCCAAAAGTCTGTTTTTCTTTTTAAACTCACTCACCATTCCCTATGATCCTACATCTAGCCAGTTGACACTCCAATGTTAACGCCCTAGCCCCTGAAGAAACCACTTGAGTTTGTTACTGCTGCTCTAGGGTACTCTAAAATCTACCATTTGACTAGATCAGTTGAAAGTTATAACCAGTCATGTTATGTTAAACTCCAATAGAGCTGCTTTTACTCATTTGCTCTTTTGTATGCAACAAGTTTTCGTTGAAGGATGTGATAATAAAA
Source organism: Tarsius wallacei (assembly GCA_963574415.1). Lineage (NCBI taxonomy): Eukaryota > Metazoa > Chordata > Mammalia > Primates > Tarsiidae > Tarsius > Tarsius wallacei. Next base: position 6,997 of record CAUYQG010030113.1, on the reverse strand, counting down.
CATAAAACATGTTGTGGGCAACCCCCTCGGGTCCCCTCCCACTGTGGGAGCTTTTCTGTCCTCTCAATAAATCCTTCTTTCAAAAAAACCCAAAAAAAACATGTCATTGTGATTACTATAAGCAGAGTGTGCATTTCGATTTGGGGGGATAATCCCACTTTACACCTGTTGTCCCAGCATAATGTCTAATAGTTCCTTTTTCACTCACAAAAAAATGTCACGGTTATTACATGATCAGTATGGTGTTCTTTTCATTATACAGTGCTGCTTTATGAGGCACTCTGTGAGTTACCTTTTATCCTGTTCATTGGGATCAGCCATATATGTTTCTTTTGAACAACTGGTTGTTTTTATTATATACATATGATGACTCATGACTGCTCAGATTTCCCGTTTTAGGCGGGCCTTAGAAAGCTTAGGGCCAAATTTGCCACCTGCCCTATAACAACTATACAGAGCTCAATGGAATACATTTTTATTTTAAAGTTATTACTTTTTGTTTTTTCCTTTTCTTTCTTCGTATTCCTTTTTTCCTCTCCTGTTTCTAATTTATTTCTTGAATTTTATATATCCTTGTCAGCTATCTTAAATTCTCTTTGAAATAAGGCAGTGAATAAAGAAGCACAAAACAAACACATTTACTACTTCTAGAATGTTTCTGATGTTCTTCGATGACTGAAGTGTGCCTCTTTTTCAGCTTGACTGTTTAATGTTTCTCACTCTTGTATATTTCTTTGATCCATGATAAGTTTTGGAGGGATTGTCAGATTTTGACCAAATCAAATGCATTATTAAGAGTATGAAGAGACCGGACTTGGTGGCTCAGCCTTTAATCCCAGCACTTTGGGAGGCTGAGGCGAGTGGATTGTCTGAGCCCATGGGTTTGAGACCAGCCCGGGCAACTTGGCGAGACCTTGTCCCTACAATAAATAAATAAATAATTAGCCGGGCATGGTAGTGCACACCTATAATTCCAGCTACTTGGAAGGCTGAGGCAGAAAGATCACCAGAGCCCAGCAAGTCGACGCTGGGGTGGCCGTGAGTGTGCCATTGCACTCCAGCTTGGGTAATGGAGTGAGACTCCAACTCAAAAAAAAAAATGTATAAAGATACTACGCTTCCAAATTGATCTCTAATCAGTCTCCCACTTTAAAATATAGCTGATAACATTTTCCAAATGGTTTTGTTTTCTATGATTGCAGGGTTTTATTAGGGAGGTAATCTGACTTGATGAAAAGAAACACATAATTTGTAATCAGACAAACTTTATTCTGCTACTTACTATGTGTGTTTGGAAAAATGATTTACCTTCTCTAAGTCTCAAGTCTTTCACCTGTAGCTTAGAGATAATATTGTCTAATTCTTGAGTAAATGAAACAACATGCAGTAAGTCCCCTACATACAAACAAGTTCTATTCCAAGAGCATGTTTGTAAGTCCAATTTGTTCATAAGTCGAACAAAGTTAGGCTAGGTACCTAACTAACACAAATAGGTGTATAGTACTATACTGTAATAGGTTTACAATACTAGTCATACAAATAATACATAAATAAATATACATTACACTTCAATAAATTACACAAAAGCACAATCACTTGTAGAGGCCGCACACACTTGACAATGTCACCAGACATGTGAACTAACACATGATTGGACATGTGAACGTACATTCACATCTTTGAGAATTTGCAACTTGAATGCTCGTATGTCAGGGACTTACTATATATGAAGTGCCTGGCATATAGTTAGATGTCCAGTAAATTGTACCTACCATTATTGTTATCTTTGCAATTCACAAATCATTAACACTAAGGATTTTATATCTGGTAAGAACTCTGCCATTTTTTTCTCTTTTTTTACAAAAAGGATTTGAAAATTAAACTATTTATGACTTCTCTACTGGCAGCATACCAAGCTAGGTCTTTTGGCCTTTACACAGTTAAACACCTACACACTGGATAAAGTATAATATATAAACATATTTTTGTTGTTGTTGTTGTTGAGTTGGGATCTCACTCTGTTGCTCAGGCTGGATTGCAGGAGCACAATTACAGCTTACTGCTGCCTTGACCCCTGGCCTCATGCAATCCTCCCTCCTGCCTCAGCCCTTCAAGTAGCTGGGACTACAGGCACACTCCAACATGCCTGGCTGATTTTTAAATTTTTTATAGAGATGGGGTCTTGCTATGTAGCCCAGGCTGATCTTGAACTGGGCTCAAGCAATCCTCCCATCTCAGCCTCCCAAAGTACTGGAATCACAGGCATGAACCACCATGCCCAATCACTTTTAAATATTGTAGAGCTTGCAAGAAAATAAGGAAAACCCCCAAGATTTCCACCTACTCCCAACAAAAATAAACACCAAGCTGAAATCAGAGAGGTAACTGATTGAAGAACTGTGACTACTTTGGGGGTAAAAGATCAGGAACCTAGAGTCCTGCTGGATGTTATATACAGCACAAGTCTCCAACCTTCCTGGCATTAGGGACCAGTTTCATAGAAGACAATTCCATGTATATTCCCCGGGATGGGAGGGGATGTGCAGTCAAACCTCACTTAATATGTATTTTGCAGCCACTTCCCAGCACTAGGATAACCACCTCTGCTCCACCTCAGATCATCAGGCATTAGATTCTCATAAGGAGCACACAACCTAGATTCCTAGCATGTGCGGTTCACAATAGGGTTCATGTTCCTATGAGAATCGAATGCTGCTGCTGATCTGACAGGAGGTGGAACTCAGGCATTAATAAGAGCAATGCCGAGCAGCTGTAAATGCAGAAGAAACTTTACTTGCTGGCTCACTGCTCACCTCCTGCTGTGAGGCCTGGTTCCAAACTGGTCCGTGGCCTAGGGGGTTTGGGATCCCTGTTATATAGCTTTCAGAGGTCCAGAAAACCAGGTCTCAAGGCCCATACACATTGGAGATGCTAGACATTCCCCACCCCCTGCCAAATAAAGATACTGGGATGGGCTACAGCCTCAGTGAATGAGTGACTGAAGAAAATCCCCTACAGTAACATAAGAAAATAAGGAAACTTGTTTATCTCTGTCATAGTTTTGAGAGGAAAAACAATAAAAATAACAGAACGTATAACCTGTTCACACATGGATCTGGGGTTGAAATCTGTATATTTATTATAGTCAGGACAAAGAAACTAAAATGATCCCAGGTTGGTAGCACCCCCTGGCACACAGCAGAAATAATAAATCTTTCATGCAGGAAAATATTCTTTAAACTGCCTCAGAATTCCTCAAAGTAAACTCAGTCAAATGTGATTTCACATTTTTTTTTAAATGCACAAGGAATAAGAAATAAACAGGCCAGGCACAGCGACTCTCACCTATAATCTTAGCACTTTGGGAGGCAGAGGTAGAAGAATTGCTTGAATTTAAAACATGAGTAAGGAAAAAGAGACTACCAAAGTATGACCAGGTAGATTTTAAAAGGAATCAAATACAACACCTAGAATTAAAGTATAATCATTGCAATTATAAAAGCAATAGATGGGCTAAACAGTAGACTAGGCACAGTTGGAGAGAGAATTAATGAATTGGAAGAAAATCTGAAGATATTATCCCGAATGGATCACAGGGTTTTAAGCAGATGGAAAATAGAAAAGAAAGATAAAGAGACATGAAGGACATAATAAAAAAAAGAATAGAGAAAATGAGGAGACGAAATATTTTAAATTTTATATATATATGTGTGTGTATATATAATAGATAGATAGATAGATAGATTACATATACACACACATATATATCCATACCACAAATCTTTCAGAATTGGGGAAAATGACATTCCACAGATTCAGGAACCCCAAGGAATTCCAAGTGGGATAAAAAAAATATATATGAAATCCACACTTAGACATATTGTAGTGAAACTGAACTACCCAAAAGCAAATGGAATAAAGACAGCCAGAGAAGAGATCACCCTCAAAAGGAAAATAATTAACAGGAGACTTCTCAACAGCAGGAATAGAAACCAGAAGACAGTGAAATAATATCTCCAAAGTGCTAACAGAAATAACCTTTTTTTTTTTTTTGAGTCAGAGTCTCACTCTGTTGCCCAGGCTGGAGTGTAGTGGCACACTCATGACCACTGCAGCCTCAACCTGCTGGGCTCAGGCAATCCTTCCACCTCAGCCTTCCAAGTAGCTAGAACTACAGGTGTGTGCCACCACATCCAGCTAATTAAAAAAAAAAAATTATTGTAGAGATGAGGTCTCACCAAGTTGCCCAAGCTGGTCTTGAATCCCAGGGCTCAGGCAATCCTCTTGCCTCCACTTCTCAAAGTGCTGGGATTATAGGCATGAGCCACTGCACCCAGCTAGAAAATAACTTTCAACTTAGAATTTTGTACCCAGCAAAACTATCTTTCAAAAATGATAGCAAAGTGAAGATGATTCTAGACAAACAAAAGTACTATAATTTAAAAGTTCTGAGCTGGGTGTGTGTCTTACATTTCAGGAGGTTGAGATAGGAGGATCACATAAGGATCTTGCTATGTTGCCTAGGCTGGTCTTGAATTCCTGGGCTCAGGCAATCCTCCCATATCTTGGCCTCCCAAAGTGCTGGGATTACAGATGTGAGCTACGGTAAACTTGCCAAGAGAGAAACTTTAGATAAATTTAAGTTTAACTAAGCAAAGAATGGTTTGTGAATCGAGCAGCCCCCCCAAACAATATATTCAGAGTGACTCCAGCACAGCCACATGGGTAGAAAGGATTTATGGACAGAAAAGGGAAAGTGATGTACGGAAAGTGGAAGCGAGGTACAGAAACAGCTGGATTGGTTACCGCTCTATGTTACTTATGTGAACAGGGTTTGAATAGTTGGGAACAGTTGACCACTTTGGTGGTTGAAATGTAGCTGGTGTCATTGACTGAGACTACTTGTTCCAAGGGTAGGTTACAGTCTGTTTATACGTTCAGGTGGGTTACAATTCACTATATATGGAGAGACCTTTTAGGCTAAACTTAATTTAACAGTACTTATCAGTAAAATATACTAGTTTTGCATCTTTGAGAATTTGAGTTACACTGGTGACAGATTAGACCCTAAGCATACCATATCTATTTTCTTTGTGTATATCTGTAATATTGTGAAATATTTATTTGGTCTTCTTCCCAATTCCTAGCATAAATTCCTAAAATTCTTAGAATCTCCAAAGTGTTAAGTGTCTTTTGGTATGCTAATAAGTTGACCTTTGGCTTGCAATTGTATAAGTAGCTTCAGGTCTCTGAAAAGACCAAGGCCAGGTTAGAGGGTTGGGACTTTGAGTCCTACTCTTTAGAATTTACATGAGGTACTGTGAATGGAAGAATAAACTCAGTTTTCTTCACTGTACTCTCACTGCCAACACCAGATGTATGGAGAATTTTCCCCCATATATTAAGTGAGCTATCAATTCTGCAGTGGACACCAGCTGGCTTTTCTTTACTTTGCTGGAGTGGAGAAGGGCTGAAGGTTATGGTGATCACTGAAGACCAATGATTGAATCAGTTGTACATGTGTAGTGAAGCCTTCATAAAAAAAAAAAAAAAAAAAGACTGGGCTTGAGGAGCTTCTGGATAGCTGAACACACAGAGGTTCGAAGCTCCATGCCCCTTTCCATGCCTACATTATGCATCTCATCTGTATTATTTGTAGTATCCTTTGTAATAAACTTGTAAACCTAAGTCTTCTCCTGAGTTCAGTGAATGCTCCAGCAAATTAATCAAACCCAAGGAGGGGGTTATGGGGACCCCCTCTAGCTGATCAGACAGAGCACAGGTAAAACAATCTAGAGAGATTAGCATCAGAAGTATGAGGCAGTTGTGTTGGACTGAACCCTCAACCTGTAGGATCTTATACTATCTGCATATAGATGTGTCAGAATTGAACTGAATTAGAGAATTTGCAGCTGATGTCCACAGTAGAATCGATAGCTTGCTTAATATGTGGGGGGAACCTTCACACAACTGGTGTCATAAGTGTGTTGTGAGAGTATGGAGGGAAAACTGAGTCATTCCCCCATTCACAAAACCTGATGTAAGTTCTAAGTGATTCTGGCCCAATGTCCCCATAGAACTGATATTTATTGGACTTCTTTTTTTTTTAGAATAAACTAGAAATTGATCCTCTCAGTCTTAAAATGTAAAACTTACATTTGCTTTACCTGAATTCCTTACTGAAGAGACCGACCTTCCAATAAGGGACTGAAACTCATCAGAACATTGCATCCTGACAATGAGATGCTAGACAATGAGATGCCAGACTCAACATGGTTGCTTCCTTACCCCTCCCCTACTGTTGTTTTACATGCCTTCCCCCACTATATAAGCCCCCAGCTTCAGTCATTTGAGGAGATCTGAGACTGATCTCCCATTCTCCTGGGCTGATATCCACCCAATTAAATGTCTGCTTCCCTGGCAATATGCATTGTCTTGGTGGTTGGCTTTCTGTGCTGTGAGCAACAGGACCTCAACCAAACCCCTGGTATTTCTGTAGCATAAGTATTATAATTTTAAGTTTATGTTCCTATTCCAGAAAAGGTAAGTACCTGTAGATTTTTGTACGTATTTTCCCCAGCATCTTTGAACATAGTAAGAGCTCAATAAATAAATCGGGCAAATGTAATGATTCAATGACAAGTGAACTGCTTAAAAAGTATAAAGTTGCCAGGTGCAATGACTCACGCCTGTAATCCCAGCACTTTGGGAGGTGGACATGAGAGGACTGCCTGAGACCAGGAGGTCAAGACCAGCCTGGGAAACTTGGCAAGACCTCATCTGTACAATAAATCCAGAAAAAGTAGCTGGGCGTGGTGGTGCATGCCTGTAATTCCAGCTACTTGGAAGGCTGAGATGGAATCTGCATTCTGGCAGTCTGGACCCAGAGCCAATACTGTTGACCACTCCGGGTCCTTTCATTTAAGGCTGAGGCATGGCAATGATGAGCACCTCTTTTCCTCTGCTCCTGTGTTAACAATAGCAGTGTCAAACTTTT
>CAUYQG010030106.1:0-11388 GCA_963574415.1 Tarsius wallacei | reverse complement strand
TTGTCCCGATGATCTCTCTAGGGTTGTGAGTTGGGTAGTAAAGTCCCCAGTTATGATGGTGTTAGAGTCAATATCTTTCTTTAGTTTTCCTAGAAGCTGCTTTATGAAAGTTGGCGCTCCTATGTTGGATGCATATATGTTTAGGATAGATATTTCTTGTTGATGGAGTGAACTTTTTATCCTTATGTAGTGGCCCTCTGTATCTTTTTAAATTTTTGATAGCTTAAATGGTATTTTGTCTGAAATTAGGAGTGAGATGGGTCTCTTGAAGGCAGTATATTGTTGCCTGGTGGTATTTTATCCATTTTGCCATTCTATGTCTTTTCAGTGGTGCATGTAGTCCATTCACATTCAGGCTAATTATTGAAATGTGAGAGTTCGTCCCTATCATAAAATTTTTATAGAGTTGTTGTTCTTCCACTTGGTTTTTTGTCTTTCTTTTGGTTTTGGGGTTGGTTCACGTGCATTTTATTCTTTTTCCTGTACTCTTGTGAAGAACGTTGTTCTTTTTTCCTTTTTCTGTGTTTAGTACATTCGCAAGTGTTTCATATATAGGTGGTCTGGTGGAAGCGTAAGTTCTTAGGGATTGGATATCTGGGATAGATTTTAATTCTCCCTCACTGATGAATCTTAACTTGACTGGGTAGGTTATTCTTGGTTGAAACTGTTTATCTTTTAGGACTTTGAAGATAGGGCTCCAAACTCTCCTAGCCTGGAGGGTTTCTGTAGATAAATCTGCTGCTATTCTAATTGGTCTTCCATGGTAGGTGATCTGGCCTTTTTCTTTTGCTGCATCTTGGATTTTTTTCTTTTGTACCTACTTTGTTTCGGTGAATTATCATGTATCTAGGAGTTGGTCTTCTCATTTTTTGCCTTGCAGAGGTTCTCTGAATCTCATGTTTTTGAATTTTTGCATCACTGATTAGATGAGGGATGTTTTCTTGAATAATCTCATGGAAAGTTTGTTCCTGTGTGGTCTCTGTCTCTCTGCCTCAGGAAGGCCAATTACTCTTAGGTTCGGTCTCTTGAAGTAATCGCTCATCTCTTGATGGTTTTATTCTGTCTTTTTGAGCTTGTTTTCTGTGTTTTTAACAGTTTGGCTTAGTTCTATATTTTGGTCCTCAAGCTCTGACATTCTTTCTTCTGCTTGGGTAATTCTGCTTTCCATGTTTATCAGTTTGTTATTTATTTCATTCACAGTATTCTTTATTATTGTTATCTCAGTTATCAGCTCTTTCCTAGTTTCTTCTTGTCTCTCCTCAATTCTTTTTAATCTCTCCATTAATGTCTTAATATCTAGGTTTATAGTTTGAGACCAGACATTCTTGTGGCTCTTCATTGTTTGCATTCCAAAGTCAGTTTTCTCAGTGTCTGCCCTCCCAGGGGTCTGGGAGAGAACCATATTCTTCTTTTGTTTTTTTTTCATTTGTGTAGGTTTCTATCTCTCTCCCCCTTTCCTTCCCTTTCTTTAATTCTGTTTTTAAGGGAAGGTCGGATTGCTTTTGCTTAGCTTGTGCAATCTCCTGTTCTCCCTTATGAGGGTCCTCTGGCTTTGTTCCCTTTTGAGGTTGGCGTGTGGGCTGTGGGCTGTACTTTTTGCAGTTTTGAGGTTCAATTGAGGGGGAAGCTGTGATTCAGAATCTATATGCTGATTCCAACATCCACCAACCGGTGTATGAGCCCACTGTGACCTATTTCCCACTGCCTTACAATCTGTCTGTGCAGCGAAATGTAGGTTTGGTCCCTGGAAGAAAAGGAAGTACAAAAGAGGAAAATAATGGAGAAATGGGGGGGTCAATAAGCTGTTAGAAAAAGAGAAGAGTGAGAGGGAAAACAGACATACATACCAACTAACAGGTGAAAAAGAGACACAAGGCCAGAGAGAAGTGAAAAAAACACACAAAGAAAATTCCCTAAAGAATACTGGTAGCTACACAAAGACAGACCAATAAAATCAAGCCTTTTGATGCGTTTTGCCTAACACAAACAGATAGTGTAAGTCAATAAGCAAACAAAAGTGAGCAAAACAAATAGCCAAAGTGATAAAATCAAAAGTCAAAATAAGACATCAGACTAGCTCTGGAATCTTTCCTGAGTGTCTAAAGTCTCTTCAGCTCTGATCTCCAGCCTTTCCCCTTACTTTCATTGCAGACAGCTAAATTTACTGCAGCTTGGGTTTCTTCTTTTAGCCTGCTGCCTGGAAAGTCTGCAATGCTTAGTTGCCTTTGTCTGATTCAGCATAGGTGAGGGGCTTTGTCTTCTGTTTAGCAAAGTTACCTTGGGAACCAAGGTGGAGGCTGCTCATAGGTAGGTAGGGCAATGCAAATCTCTGCCTGGAGAATGGCCAAGGAGGCAGTTTCACTTTTGCGGATCCTTTCTCTCCGCTTGTCTGGGTCCCTGGGCAATCCACTATGATGAACTGTGGTGGCGTGGGAGGCACCGGGGATCAGTTGCACAGCTGGGCACTGGATCCGGGGCACCACTTGCAGGCTGGGGTGTAGGAGGGGTTTGGGAGTTCCCTCCTCTGGAGTTGAGAGCCTCCAATCAGCACCTCCTCAAGATATGCTGTTCCCTTACACAAGCATGGGGTTGTGCGCTGAGGGCCTCAGCCAAGGTGGGCCCAGAGCTCCAGAGCTCCAGAGCTCCAAAACTCCAAAGTGCAGGTGCTGAGCAGTGAGAGTGGCCCTGGATTGTTCACAGGGTATTTCAGCCAGAAATGGAATCAGTATCTCTGAGGGGCGGCTGCCCAAAGCCACCCTGGGTGACCGGCAGCTTGGTCTGGGTGAGACGATGTAGCCAGGGAGGGAGCCGAGACCCGAGACTCCCATGTGCGTGGAAGTCATGTATAGTGGAGCAGCAGCAGCCGGGGATGCAATATCTGGCCCTTCATGGGACCGAGGGTCCCCAAGCCTCAGACCAGTGCGGCTGGTGGTGGGCAGGGGAGTGGGGGAAGGAAAGCAAGAGTCTTTTTGGGAACTCACGTTTGGAGAATCTCACAATTCCACCTATGCCGTTGCCATATTATCAGAACTCCCATATCTTTATTTTCAATTTATTTGATTCTAACAAAAACTTTTAATGAAACAGTGGTATGGTATAAATCACCATTTCTAGCAGTTACAAAATGACACTTTTTTCAAAAATTACATAATGACAGTTTAAGTAGTAGTATTAAATAAAGCAAAATACCTCCTTCAGATCTTAATTGCAACTGGCTATTCCCAAGCTCCTAGCACAGTGAATCAGATGCATAATGATTAATGTTTCTTCTTCTTCTTTTTTAAAATGAGAATAAGTTTGAATAACACTCTGTGCTTTGTAAACCATAAAACTTATATGGACAATCATATATTTATGATGATGCATTGTCTTCAATAGACCTTAATTTTGAACTCTTACTTGTTTTGCACTTTTTTGTACATCTTATTTTGTACTCTCAAGACTCATAGTTTGGACACAGGAAATGAGTTGGCAAATCACTCAAGACTAGGTGAATGATAAAGCTTAAGATAGGGTGTAAGAAGACAAAAGAAAAAAGGAAACTACAGTAACATCATGATTTCATGTTTCAGAGATAAGGAGAATAATTTTAAATTTTTTTAAAAAGAAAATTCTAATTTTCTGCATGTGGTTAACCAGTTTTCCCAGCCCCATTTAGTGAATAGGTTCTCCTGTCCCCAGTGGTTGGTGGTGGAGACTTTGTCAAAGATGAGTTAGTTGAAAAATTGAGATTGCTCTTCTAGAATCTTTAACCCATTCTATAAATCTATACATCTGTTACTGAACCAATACCAGGCTGTTTTGATTACTGTAGCTTCACAATAAAGTTTAAAGTCTGAGAGTGTGATCCTTCCCACATTGTTTTTTGTTTTTTTGTTTTTTGTTTTGTTTTGTTTTTTGCTGAGGATTGTTTTGGCTGTTTGTGGTCATTTACATTCCCATACGAATTTCTGTATTGCTGTTTACAGTTCTGCAATGAACGCTGCTGTCAATTTAATGAGTATTGCATTAAAGCTGTAGATTTCTTTGCATAGAATGGACATCTTAACAATGATGATTCTTCAATCCATGAACATGAAATATTTTCCCATTTGTGTCATCTTTGATTTCTTTGAACAGTTTTGTAGTTTTCATTGTACAGGTCTTTCACTTCTCTGGTTAGGAAGATGTCAAGGTATTTCATTTTGTGTGTTTGTGGCTATTGTGAATGGCATTTTGCTTTTTATTTGGGTGTCTGTTTGTTTATTGTTGGTGTATAAGAATGCAACTGTCTTTTGAACATTTGTTTTATACCCTAAGACTTAATCAACTCTAAATGAATCAAAGACTTACATGTAAAACCTCAAACTATTAGAACCTTAGAAAATACTGGAGACACCCTTATGGAAATTGAAAGTGGCAACCAATTTCTGATCAAAACCCCAAGTGCCCATGCCATAAGAGTTAAGATAGACAAGTGGGACCTCATCAAACTGAAAAGCTTCTGCAAAGCCAAAAAAAATCAAGAGATCAGGGAGAGAGCACACAGACTGGGAAAATTATCTGCCAACTGTATATCTGACAAATGCCTAACATCTATAATTTACAAGAAACTCAAACGTGCTGAAAAGAAAAAAACAAACAGTCCCATTACATAGTGAGCAAAATATACAAATAGACATTTATCAAAAGAAGACATACGAGCAGCCAACAGATACATGAAAAAGTGCTCAGCCTCATTAGCCATCAAAGAAATGCAAATTAAAACCACACTAGGATTCCACTTAATTCCAGTCAAGATGGCCATCATCAATAACTCAAAAACAGATGCTGAAGGGATGTGGCGGGTGGAAGGGGGGATGAATGCTTTTTCTCTCTTGGTAGGAGTATAAACTAGTACAATCTTGTAGACAACAGGGTGGCAATTCCTAAAAGATCTAAAAATGTCGATTTTCCATATGACCCTGCAATCTCCCAACTGGGAATATAGCTGGAGGAATGCTAATCACTCTATGGAAAAGATCCCAGTACACGCATGTTTATTGCAGCATTATTCACAATGGCAAAAACATGGAAACAACTGTGCTGCCCATCGAAAGAAGACTGGATAAAAAAGTGTAGTACATAAACACAATGGAATATTATGCATCATAGAGAAGGACAAAATTATGAACTTTGCAGTATCTTGGATGGAGTTAGAGGCTAGAATACTGAATGATCTATCACAGAAACAAAGAACTGAGTATCACATGTTCTCACTCATAAGTGGACCTAGAACATTTATTGTAATACTATAAGAAAAGGATTGGCAATAGTGGGAAACTGCCAGGGGAAGGTAGGGTGGGATTGGAAGTAGTGGGAAGCTGCCAGGGGAGAGAGGGTCACGCCTCATTAACAAGGGTGACTGCATAATGAACATTTGCATACCTAACCCTGAATTGTACCCCACATCTTTAAAACAAACAAACAAACAAACAAACAAATAAATAAATAAATAACTTCTGACTTAGGAAAAAAAAAGAAAAAAAATTCTACAAAACATCAAAAGCCATATATTTGTGTGTGTGTGTGTGTGTGTGTGTGTGTGTGTGTGTGTGTAGCATCTTTTAAATGGCAATCTGTTGTTTAATAATAAATGTAGGAACCTTATAACCAGGACTGCCCTGAATTTAAATTCCTCTAAACTTCCTTACTGTTCATCTTTTTACACTTAATATTGCCAGGCACAGATTTTTCTTTCTAATCTTATATCAAATCAACCTTGTTGTTATATCAAATTTAAAAACATTTCCATGTTTTAAAGATTCTAGTAAATAGGAAAATGTTACAGGCATACTGTAGTATACACTTCTAGTTTTGTCTGTCCAGTATTTCTTTTCCTTTCCTTTGGAAACTGCACCTCCACTATTGCATGCAGTCTATATAAGACCATCAGTGTGTTTCATCTTATCCAGCCCAAAGGCAGCCAAGCAACAACCATAGCCAAATGCATAAGACTCTACCTTTCTGGAATTTGATTCCAAAGTGGAGAACATAAAGATGTGGAATAGATGCTATCCATCTGCAGATTCCCGGCAATTTTTTCATTTCCGTTCTTTCTGAGAAATGGTTAGTTAGTTTTTTTCTTTAAATCTGGCCCACTTTATAACCTTCCAGTAAAGTCCTTATTTGCTCATGAAAATAAGAGTTCATGTCTGCTCTTCTTACACAAAAATCCCCAGAATTAATATACATAATTAATCAACAAGTCTACAAAGCCCTGGACAATAATTGCCATGAACTCTTGACAAGCAAGAGTGAGAAACATGAGCTTCATAACAAATAGCAATATCTAACATGTACTAAGAGCTCTAACATTTGCCAGTGCATGTGCTAGGTAATTATTTCATTAATTCATTTAATCTGCATATCTCTATTAGATAAGCATTACTCTTGTCTCACTTTAATAGATAAAGAAACTAAGGTATACGAAAGACCAAACACTTGCACATGGTCACATAGCTAGTAAGTAATACAAACAATTTTTGAAACCTGAATGGTATGGCTTTAGAACTTCTGTTCTTTACCATGACACAATACTGCTTGAAATGGAGCCAGTGCTGGTAACATAATTATACTCAAAGATGAATGAATCTGTTCTACACTAGAGGGATATTTCTAAAATTGGGTTACAAGTTTCAGAGATTATTTATATCATCAACTTTAATAAAGACATGCAACACATTATTATTAAACTTGAATATAATAAAAAGTCTGGAGGAATAGCTAATAACACTGGGTGACATATTTTTAAAAGAAATACTTTGCCACACATACAACTCGATGTTCACTTCCTTTCTTCCCTTTCAGAGATGCTGCAAGACATTTATTCAATGAAAAATTGGGCCTCAATTTCCTTTCCAACGTTATAATTCTATTTTTTTTTCATAAAGAAAACTCTGATATTAGGCCTAATTTAAGCTTTTCTATATGTGGTGGAAATATATCACTTTCTGAGGAAATACTTATCATAGAATTTTATTTAGGTAAAGTAATCAAGAATCATAAATCTAATGGTATCAGCTGGAGAGTAGAACACCATCATCAATTAACTGATTTACCTCTAATAGTTAAGGACTGTATCTTTAAAACTTCAGTTTGAAAAGTGCATAGTCATAAATTTATGATCATACCTTTGAAAGAGTACCGAAAATAAAATACTTGAACAATTTAAAAATTTTTAAGAAATATATTCTTCATTAGATAAATACCCAAACACCATCAATTTCCCAAGTTTTGTAACCCTAAATAGTAGAAAGATCCATATGACTTGGAAAAGGAAGGTAACAAGTCATTACACTGAACACATAAAGCCCCTACTTACAAAACCATAGTTAGTTTAAAAAAACACAAATAATTGTATGATAAAATTATTAAAATATCAAGATATGCTTATTAAAAGAGCTTCAAGTCAGCTTACTGGAGACATCTGATACTTGTTTCCTTCACAACTAAAAAGCAAAATAATGAGTAAATAATCGGAATTCAAATTTATCATCTAAGAGAGAACCCTGAAATTCAACAGAGAAGTGGTGGAAACACCTAAAGCAAGGAAGGTGAGGAAAGCAAAGCAGCCTGCTTGGCCAGGATCAAATGAAAGCCTGGAGAGACTCCCCAATGCAGGGAAAGAGTAAGAGAGTAAACCCCAGATATTTACACTCCCACTGTAGATTCCTGCATTTTCACTACAGAAGAATCCCTAAACTCTTAAGAATCCTGACACTAACATAGAAAGCTGCCTGGTGACCACAGAAAGGGATCTCATGTTGGGTTCCACACTCTTTCCAAGCCCTAAGCAACCACAGTAAGGCAAAATATTGAGATCTCAGTGCCACCAGACTATATCCTGCCCAGGGGCCCAACAGTCTCTATATATCGACATCTCTGAAATCCTATTGTGATTCCCCACTTGAACCCACTGCCAGGGCTAACTGCTACCTCTAGGGCAGAAGCACAAGTCATTGAAAAAGACCGACTTTCCCCAGCATTGAAGTCATTGCACAGTTGTACATGTCCCCAGAAACAAATTCCTCTGACCCCAGCAACTGCCACTGTGGGTTGCTGCAGCTGGGAACAAATCATGAAATGTGTGCTTTTAAGCAACCTGAATATAGCTCCCGCTACTAAAAGCAACCTTGCACTCCCCAATGGCAGAGCTTCAGCATAAATATTGCCACTTCGATGGAGAATTCTGCTTTTGCCCTAAGGATCGCCCCACCCCTCCTTGCCAAAGCCAGGGCCTACAAGCACCACCAAAAGGACTGAGGACAGATCTACCCAAACTGGCCTACCCTTTCATTGCCCAAACCCACAGTCTACAACTTTTGTCACCTAAGCACTTCATGCAGTGACCTAAGGTTGGGACCACTCAACCTGCTACTACCACCACGTTGCCCACACACACACACCTCCAGAAAGCCTCAGGATGGCTTCCCAGCCCATCACAGACACTGCCAGCATCAGCACACATCAGCCTCTTGAAATGTTGACGTTAACCCCCCAACTACTACTGCCATAGTCAACATCAAACCCACCACCCAGAGGACTGAGAACATGCCCATCTGCCTGTCCCACTATTGCCACCTGAAAAAGCTGTCTGGAGGTCCAACAATTGGCCTGACTATACTCACTAACACTAGTGCCAACATATAATGTCCAAGGTCCAATGACAGGCCCTCTTGGCCCACTGCTGCAACCACTGAAGTCCAAGGACATGCTTACCTGGTTTCACCATACTCAGCAAAATTTCACCTCCTAAGAATTCACCTCCTAACAATAGTTAGCCTCTCCTAACAATACCCTAAACCAATGAAGAATTCACAGGTACCACTGACATTGCTTACAGCCTCAAAAATGGTATGGAAACTACATTACTGATCATACCCAGAAACAAAAAGAAAGTGCTCTGCCTAACAAATACTATAGATACATAAACAGAAAAATTCTGCCTCTAATAAAAAAATAAAAAATTTAAAGAAACAGCTGTTGTATCATGCACAGATATCAATGTAAGTACACAAGAGACATAAAAAAGTAAAGAAATATGATACCTTCAAAGGAAAATAATAATTGTTTAGCAACAGATACTCCCCCCCCAAAAGAAATTCATAACATTCTGGATAAAAATTAAAATAAAAGGTCATTTAAAAAATCTCAGTGAGATACAAGATACTTTTGAAAAATGAAATTTCTCATTCATCATATGAATGAGAAATATACCAAAGAGATAGCATTTTTAAAAAAAAGTTTATCCAAGATGGCCCTCATGGAGCAGCAGACCAACACCTCTCTTACCGAGTGAGGCAGAGAGTAGGGCACGGTTACCATTAGACCCAGGCACCATAAACACTTTTTGGTGTGTGAAACATCCTCTACCCAGTGGAGGTCTCTTTGAACACAGAGAGAGCAGTAAGCAGAGTGCAGTGACAGCAGACCCTGGATTCTGGGCACTCCATCCCTCACCGTGTTCCAGGCTCATATAGAAAATGAATTTATGCCCTGTGAACAAGAGGGAGTAAGTTATCCTTACACAATCTGTGCTGGTTCCCCCCTCCCAGCCACATTCAAGTCATTGGTCTCATGCAGGAGAAGTCTTGGTCAGGGTACAGTGGCAGGCAACCAGATCCCAACTAGAACAGGGAACAAACTTGCACTTGAACAGCTTCTGAGTTTGCACCTTCTGCCAGTGGAGCTTGCTAGCAGGTCCCCAGGCCAGGAAAGCTTGACAGAGATTAAAACTTGGCTGGTGCCAACCTCCATTATCTAACGGCCAACTCCACACCCACAACAGGCCTATCAGATCCACACATCTACAGAACAGATAACCCCATAGCAGGGAGCTTGCTTTCCTTCAAGTGCTAAGTGTGGACATAAACAGGAAGGAATGACATGAAAGACACCTGAAGTCATTCCTGTTGGGAAGGTATATGAGCTGCAAACTGCAAACCAGCATATAAGGGGCCCATCTCCCCACCCATTCCTTTTAGAGTATTTGTAATGGGTCTAAAATCCAACCCAACTATACTAACCATGGAAAAAACCCTGCAGCAGAGATTCCTTTTTCAGGGTAGAGCACAGAGCACAAGTGAGTACCCCATTCCTCTGGCTGAGTGATCTATATTCGATGGCAGAAAGGGTGCTAGAACAGAGTGACATTAGCGTCAGGGCAACAAAACAAAAAATGAAAAATATAGAGGAAAGAGTTTCATTTCATAAATGAGAAAAACAGTTTTTTTAATTGCAAGAAATTCTCAGAGTCTTAAAGAGACAGTGCCCCCCAAAAACTATCAGCTAACAAAAAATGGAAGCCCCACATAAAGACCTATTCTAGATGACAGTCAAATAATTCAGAGATTGAATGACTAAAATGAATAAAGAGAACTACAAGATACTGGAAGCAAAACTCACCGAAGTCCTACAAAAAGAATAAGCAGAGTTGACCAATTTCAAAAAGGTCCATTCTGAAATACTGGAAGTGAAGAACTACATGATGGCAGTTAAAAACACATTAACAAGTACAGGAAGCATAATCATTCAGGCAGATGAAAGAATATCAGAGCTTGAAGAACAAAATATGGAACTAACCCAGTCTGTCAAAAACATAGGAAAAAACAATCAAAAAGAAGGATCAAAACCTCCAAGAGATAAGGGACTATGTCAAAAAGCCAAATCTATGCCTGATTGGTATCCCTGAAGCATAAGAGAAATTGAGAACACTGTGGAACAAGCATTCCATGAGGTCATCTAAGAAAACTTTCCACATCTCACCAGAGAGGGGACAAGCACAAGATATTCAGAGAACTCCTGTATGGTGTCACATGAGAAGACCATTCCCAAGTAAGCATAAAAGAAAAAATATTAAAGGTAGAAAAAGAGAAAGGTCTGACCACCTGATGGAGAAGACCCATGATGATTGCTCAAGACTTTTCTGCAGAACCACTACAAGCCAGAATGGACTGGAGTACCATTTTACTGTTCTCAAAAATAAGCGATTCCATCTAAGAATTTTTCTACCCCACCAAGTTAAGCTTCATCAGTGATAGAGAATTAAAATTATTTGCAGAATCCAATCACTAAGATACTATGACACCTCCAGACAAGCTCTTCAGAAGATGCTTAAGAAGGTGTTGAACACAGAAACAAAAGAACAGTCACACCTATCACAAAAGTACAGGCAAGCACAAAGTTCACAGAGCATATAGATCAGTCACAGAAATGAAAATATACCCACATATAAATGTAAAAGTAAAAACTCCAATGATAGCCAAAAAACAAATAATCATATTAAAAATAGGAAGCCAGGCTCGGTGGCTTAGCCTGTAATCCCAGCACTTTGGGAGGCTGAGGCCAGTGAATTGCCTGAGCCCACGG
>CAUYQG010030101.1:0-14088 GCA_963574415.1 Tarsius wallacei | reverse complement strand
CAATGTTGATTCTTCCAATCCATGAGCATGGGATATTTTTCCACTTGTGTGTGTCATCTTTGGTTTCTTTGAGCAGTGTTTTGTAGTTTTCATTGTAAAGGTCTTTCACATCTCTGGTTAGGAAGATGCCAAGGCATTTCATTTTTTTGTGTGGCTATTGTGAATGGCATTGTGCTTTTTATTTGGGTTTCTGTTTGTTTATTATTGGTGTAAAGAAATGCGATTCTCTTTTGTGCATTTATTTTATACCTTGAGACTTTGCCAAAGTCCTTTATCAGTGCAAAGAGGCTTTTGACAGTTTCTCTTGAGTTCTCAAGGTACACAATCATGTAATCTGCAAAGAGAGATAACTTGATTTCCTCTTTTCCTATTTGGATACCCTTGATCACCTTCTCTTTTCTGATTGCTCTAGCCAGGACTTCCAATACTATATTTAACAGGAGATGTGAGAGTGGGCATCATTGTCTTGTTCCAGTTTTCAGGGGAAAGGTTTCCAATTTTTGTCTGTTTAGGAGTATGCTGGCTGTGGGTTTCTTGTAGATGGCTTTTATTATTTTGAGGTATGTTCCATGTATGCCTAGATGTTCGAGGGTTTTTATCAAGAAGGGTGCTGGATTTTATCAAAAGCTTTTTCTGCATCTAATGACATAATCAGGTGGTTTTTGCTTTGATGTCTGTTGATGTATTTAATTACATTTATGGTCTTGTGAATGTTGAACCAGCCTTGCGTCTCAGGGATGATGCCTACTTGGTAATGATGGATGATTTTTGAGATGTGTTGTTGAATCTGGTCTTGTTGAGAATGAATCTATGTTCAGCAAAGGTATTGGCCTGTAGTTCTCTTTCTTTGTTGGGTCTTTACCTGGCTTGGTTATCAATGTGATGTTGGCTTCATAAAATGTTTTGGTGAGAGTTCCATCTTTCTCATCACCTGGAATACTTTCAGTAGGATTGGTATCTACTCCTCCTTAAATGTTTTATAGAATTCTGCTGGAAAGTCATCTGGTCCAGGGCCTTTTTTTGGAGGTAGTTTTCTTATTACATATTCAATTTCCTTGATTGTTATTGGTCTATTTAGAGTCTCAATTTCTTCTTGTTTCAACCTAAGCAGGTTGTGTGATGTCAGAAAGTCCTCCATTTCCTTAAGGTTTTCAAGTTTTTTTCCACACAAGTGTACATAATAGTCTGTAATGATCTTTTGTATTTCTTCAGGGTCAGATTTGACTTCATCTTTTGTTCTTCTGATTGTGTTTATTTGGGCTTTTTCTCTTTTTTCTTGGCCAGTCTAGCTAGGGGATCTTGTTTATGCTTTCAAAGAATTAGCTTTTTGTTTCAGTGATTTTTTGTATTATCTTTTTGTCTTCTATGTCCTGGATTTGGGCTTTTATTTTGGTGATATGGATTCTTCTGCTGAAATTAGGGTCTTGCTTTTCCAGCTTCCTTAGGTGACTTGTTAGTCTGTTAATTTGTGATCCTTCCATTTTCTTCATGTGTGTTTATAGAGATATGAATTCCCCTCTTACTACAGCTTTCATGGCATCTCAGAGATTTTGGTAAGATGTTTCTTCATTTTCATTTGTTTCCAGGTATCTTTTAATCTCTGTTTTGATTTCATCATTGACCCAGGAGTTGTTTAGCATCATGCTATTTGGTGTCCATGTCTTTGTGGGTTTGTGGGGAACCTTGTTGGTGTTGATGTTTATTTTTATTTCACTGTGTACGAGAAGGTATATGGCAAAATTTTGAACTTTTGAAATTTGTTTATGCTTGATTTATGGCCAAGTATGTGGTCAATCTTAGAGTACATTCCATGCCGTGATGAGTAGAATGTATATTCTGTGGTCATTGGGTGGAGTGTTCTGTAGGTATCACTTAAGTCCAATTGGTTAAGAGTCACATTGAGGTTCCAGATCTTGTTGTTGATTTTTGATCCTGATGATCTGTCTAGGATTGTGTGTGGGATATTAAAGTCCCCAGATATGATAGTGTTAGAGTCAATATCTTTTTTGAGTTTACCTAGAAGTTGCTTTATGAAAGTTGGTGCTCCTATGATGGGTGCATATATGTTTAGGATAGATATTTCTTGTTGATGGATTGAATCTTTTATCATTATGCAGTGGCCTTCTGTATCTTTTTACATTTTGGATAGCTTAAAGGGTATTTTGTCTAAGATTAAGATCGTGACTCCTCCTTTCTTTTGTTTTTTGTTTGCCTGAAAATTTGTTTCCCATCCTCTTACCTTGAGTCTGTGTGTGTCCTTTCTAGTGAGACGAGTCTCTTGAAGGCAATATATTGTTGCCTGGTGATATTTTATCCATTTTGCCATTCTATGTCTTTTCAGTGGTGTATTTAGTCCATTCACATTCAGGGTAATTATTGAAATGTGAGAGTTGATCCCTATCATAAGGTTCTTATAGAGTTGTTATTGTTGTTCCTGTTTGTTGTCTTTCTTTTGGTTTTGGGGTTGGCTCGTTTGTATTTTTAATCTTTTTTCTGTACTGTTTTGAAGAACATTTTTGTTCTTTATTTCTTTTCTTCTGTGTTTAAAACCTTCTTAAATGTTTCTTGTAGAGGTGGTCTGGTGGCAGCATAAGTTCTTAGGGATTGGATATCTGGGAAAGATTTTAATTTTTCCTTACTGATGAAGCTTAGCTTGGCTGGGTAGGTTATTCTTGTTTGAAATTGTTTATCTTTTAGAACTTTGAAGTAGGGCTCCAAGCTCTCCTAGCCTGAAGGGTTTCTATAGATAAATCTGCTGCTATTCTAATTGGTCTTCCATGGTAGGTAATCTGACCTTTTTCTCTTGCTGCCTTTAGGGTTTTTTCTTTTATACCTACTTTGTTTAGGCAAATTATTATGTGTCTGGGAGGTGGTCTTCTCATTTGTTGTCTTGCAGGGGTTCTCTGAATCTCTTGTGTTTGAATTTTCACATCACTGATGAGTGAGGGAAGTTGTCTTGAATAAT
Organism: Tarsius wallacei; assembly: GCA_963574415.1. Lineage (NCBI taxonomy): Eukaryota > Metazoa > Chordata > Mammalia > Primates > Tarsiidae > Tarsius > Tarsius wallacei. The sequence goes on along the minus strand of CAUYQG010030101.1, from coordinate 11,123 downwards.
CTCATGGAAAGTTTGTTCCAGTGTGGTGTCTGTCTCTCTTTCTGCCTCAGGAAGTCCAATTACTCTTCGGTTCGGTCTCTTGAAGTAATCGCTCATCTCTTGAATCTTTTGTTCTGTCTTTTTGAGCTCCTTTTCTATGTTTCTGACAGTTTGGGTTAGTTCTATATTTTGGTCCTCAAGTTCTGAGATTCTTTCTTCTGTTTGGCTAATTCTTCTTTCCATGCTCTTCAGTTTGTTATTTATTTCATTCACAGTATTTTTTACTACTGTTATCTCAGTTATCAACTCCTTTCTAGTTTCTTCTTGTCTCTCCTCAATTCTTTTAAATCTGTCCATTAATGTCTTAATATCTGGGTTTGTAGTTTGATACCCGTCACTCTGGGGGCTCTTCATTGTTTGCATTCTGAAGTCAATTTTCTCAGTGTCTGACCTCTCAGGGGTCTGTGAGAGAGTCTTCTTTTGGTTTTTCTTCATTTGTGTAGATTTTTCTCTCTCTCCCCCTTTCCCTCCCCTTCTTTAATTCTGTTTTTCAGGGAATGTGGGTTTGCTTTTACTTGTTTTTATTCAATCCCCTGTTCTTCCTTATAAGCATCCTCTGGCTTTGTTCACTTTTGAGGCTGGACTGTAGGTTGGGGCTGTACTTTTTGCAGTTTTGAGATTTAATTGAGGGGGAAGCTGTGATTCAGAATCTATCTGCAGATCCCAGTATCCATCAACAGGTGTATGGGCACACTGGAACCCCCTTCCCACTGCATTACAATCTGTCCATGCAGTGGGGTTAGGTTTGCTCCCTGGAACCAAAGGAGGTAAGAAAAAGGAAAATAATGGAAGAAGAGGGGGCAAAGAGGAAGTTGGAGAGAGAGAAGAGTAAGTAGGAAAACAGACATACATACCAACTAATGAATGAAAAGAGACACAAGGCCAGAAAAGAGTAAACAAACAAATAAGATTCCCTAAAGCATACTGGTAATCACCTAAAGACAGTCCAACAATTTCATGCCTTTTGATCTGCTTTTCCCCAACACAAACAAGTAGTCTAACTCAAAAAGCAATCAAAGGTAAGCAAAGCAAACAGTCAAAACAATAAAATAAAAAATCAAAATAAGAAACCAGACTAGCTCTGGAGTCTTTCCTGAGTGTCTAAAGTCTCTTCAGCTCTGATCTCTAGCCTCTCCCCTTTGTAGGCAGATAGACTTACTCATAGGTTGTATTGGTTCCCTTGGCTTGCTGCCTGATAGGTCTCCCACAGGCCTAAGTTGCCTGTGTCTGATTCAGCATATGGGAGGGCCTTTTGTCTACTATTTGGCAGGTTACCTTAGAAACCAAGGTGGAGGCTGCTCATAGATGGGCAGGGCAATGCAAATCTTTGCCTGGAAAATGGCTGCAGTGGGTGGCTCCTCTTTCGCGATCCTTTCTCTCCACTTGTCTTTTCTCTCCACTCCTCTGGTCTGTGGATGATCCACTATGACAGTCTATGGTGGTGTGTGTCTGATGTCAGGCACTGGGAATCAGCGACATAGCTGGACACTGCATTTGGTGTGCTACAGTGGCTTATTTAGGGGAGGGAGCCCAGAATTCCCTGGGGCTGGAGCCGAGAGATGAAAGCAACTGTTCAGCACCTCTTTGAGATGTACTGTTCCCTTACACAACCATGGGGTCTTAGCTCCCAATCTGGAGGTTAGGCAGAGCTGGGTGGGTGAGTCACTGCAGGTCACAGGGCTCTAGCTGTTCTCTGGTCAGCTGTAGTCAGGGGCAAGTTGGGGGAAGTGGAGTGTGAGGCTGCTGGGTGCCTCAGCCAGAGCAGGGACCAGAGCTCCAAAGGGTGGGTGGCAGGTGGTGGCAGCAGCTTTGGGCCCCCCACAGGGCACTTCAGCCAGGAATGGAGCTGGTATCTCTGAGGTACAGGTGCCTAGAGCTTCCCTGGGCAACGGCAGCTTCAGATGGGGCTGGGCGGGGACCTGGAACCCAGGGTGGGGGCCCCAAACTCCAAGGGTCGAGCACCGGCCCCAGCTTTGGGTGTTTCAGCCCGGGCAGTGGCAGAGCCTGGAGGCACAGGTACTGGGGGCCTGCTTGGGCAGCTGTGGCCTTGGGACTGGTGGGGCACCCCAGGAGGGACTGGGGCTTGTAGTTCCGAGGGACAGGTGTGGGAGGCTTCCATGGGCTGCCATGGCCCGAGACTGGGCTGGGCACCCAGTCAAGGAGGGAGCTTGCAGCAGTTGAGTGCTGGGCAGATCAGTGTAGCCAGCAAGGGAACCCAGATCTCCACAAGGCAGTATCCGAGGGCCTCCACAGGCGGCAGCGGGCGGCTTGGGGCTGGGTGAGACAGTGTAACTGGGGAGGGATCTGGGAACTCCACTGGCTGGGCGGGGGCCACCTGGGGTGGAACAGCAGCTGCAAAGGGGCCGCAGTAGCCAGCTGTGCGTGGGACCGAGGGTCTCTAGGCCTCAGACCGGTGTGGCTGGCTGTGGGTGGGGGGTGGAGGTGGGGGTGGGGGAGGGAAAGTAAGAGTCTTTATGGGAACTCACTTTTGGAGAATCTCACAGTCCCACCTGTGTGGTCGCCATCTTACTGGAACTCCCTTGGTTTTTTTTTTTTTTTTTTAACAATGAAGTCTCCTCAGTTCCTGCAATACTTGTCAGATAGCCACTTTGAGACTTGCTCAAGGTTTCATGTCTTCACACTATTCTTACAATGAGGAAAGAATGAACAAACTTCTACTAAATTCCCTCCAATATGTTTCTCTGATGTCAAGAAATAGGTCTATAGTAGGTGGTTTAGGATCTCCAACTGGGTCTCCTATAGTTCAAAGGAGTAAGCATCTGGATCTTTTAGATGCAGAACGGAATGATGTTTTTGCCCTTAGATTGCATTTTTAGTAGAGAAGTGCTTCCTAGAAGACTTGAACAACTGATTTTATTGTCTGCTTCAGCAAATCCCACATCTCATTTGGACCCTATCCATAGAGGACAGTATGATCAGAACATAACCGAGAGCCCAGTGCTTAAGTTCATAACTTCAAAAACTATGCAGGTTTGAATCTTGGCTCCAGTGTTCATTAGCTACCAGTACTTTTGGGTAAATTACTTGACCTCTCAGTGACCCCCTTTCCTAATTTGTAAAATTAGTGCCTACCTCACAGTGGTGTGAGGGTCTAGTGAGCTATTCTATAAAGTGCTTAAAACAATGCCTGGCAAATAGGAGTGTTAGCTATTATAATTACTGCATAAGCCAATTTATGGTTCTCATAATTGTTAGCTTACAGTCTTGGAGATGCTTTACATAGCCAGTAAATTGTATGATTAATTGCATTACTATTCAACACAGATAGCTGGTAATAGGCTTTTTGTTTTAATTTCTTAAGTATATAAATGTGTTCCTTCCCAGTGATGGGATTCACCATTGTCAAACTTGCCGTTTGCTGATTAGAGTATTCATTTTTGCCAGTAGAGTTGCTTGTACTTGTGCCTTTTAATTTAATTAAAAAAAAAAATAAAGTCACTTAAATTTGTAGTATTCTAGAGTCTTTGAGAGTCACAATCCAACAAAATATAAGAAATACAAAAGGCCATTTGACATAATCATATAAAGTTATCTCTAATATGCTGTCATACTTTATGTGATGATATTCTAACCTTTATTACTTACTCAGAAAGTGGGGTGGACAGTCTTTATTTTTGCCACTCTTGTAGCCTGCTTCTAAGCCTCAAATAAGATAATTCTCATAAATTACATTGACCACTGAGAAGTGCTATACAAAAGTAAGGTTTATTGAAATTCTGATTTAAACTTCCCAACACTGTCTTATAAACAGCACTTTAAAAATCAAAAGTGTTTTTCTTTCCTTGTAATTAAATTTGTAAACTACATTTTATATTGCATTAATCATTTTGGTAGTTTTATAATATGTAGCAGTAACTATTTCTTTAGTAAAAATGTGTTAAAGAAGATTGTTAAAAATCAAATTTAGGCCATTGTTTTGTCAAGCACTGGTCTGGCCATGTTTGCCTGAGCTTTGGGTCCATCCCCTACCTTGGGGAGGTGAATTTTCTCTCTCTCTCTTGCTCTGATTTACTTTCTAAATAAACTATATTTTCCAATCTAAAAAAAAAAAAATCAAATTTAGTGAAAGACTTTTGAGCAGCTTTAGAATAGTTTTACTAAATATTAAATAATTTTAAATTATTATTTTACCTCAATCTCGTTCCACCTGAAACAAGAGATCAGTGCAGTTAGTTGATGGTTTAACTATCCAAGCCTCATATTGTGGAAAAGACAATATCACCCATATCAACATACCTGGGTGGAAAACAGATGGCAAATAGCAGACAGACCTGTGCAGTATCTGATGTGAATAAACTCTTCTTTTATACTATCATGAAAGCTTTATATTTAACATGAATGTACTTTGCATTAATGCTTATTCATAGAAACTCTCTATTCAATTATTCATATCATCCATGTTTCAGGGACTCAAATGAGTAATATATTTCCCATTTCTTTTTATTTATTATAAGTTGCATGGATTATAATGGGAGCAGATTGTTGCAATCATTCTTGGATAAATTCTCCCACTGACAAAAGATTAAACGGTATGATCAATTTCTCATTTAATTGAAAAAAAACAATTTCCAAGTTAACTCCATGAAATTAATCTTTCTCTCCTATACTTAGATTAATAGACTGCTAACATCATAAGCAATTAATTATTTATACCACCATGTAATGAAGATAACATTAGTAACCTATCTTATTGCATGAGAATTAAATTAGTTAATGTATACAAAAGAGTTAGGACACAGCCTAGCCTATAACAGGTTTTTAAAAAAATACCTACTAGTATTACTTATTATTGTGTAGTTAAATGTTGGGACACTTTGGTTTTCTTTAACACTTATTTATTTAATAGTTACATAAATCTCTGTACCAAGTGTTGCTACAAGTGGAAGAAATAAACTGCATTCATTTAAAGTAGAATAGTGATTCCCTGAAATATATCCATGTTGTAAACAGCCTCCGTGTTTTTGGTGCTGAGGTGGCTTATTTATTGACGTTCTTGTGGTCAAAAGAGTTGATTTAAAAACAAATTATATTTAGTTAGTTTTAGTAACACCAGAATTTTGGACCAATTTTTATTCTTTTATTAACTTCGGAAAATATGAGATACTAAACATTTGTAAATGATAGAAAAGTAAAGTTTCTTCTTGGGAAAGAAGAGTCTGTGACTGTTTGAAGCACCACTTGGTGGCAGTGTGTCCACACAGGCTCATCACCAAAAAGGCTCCCCTGCCACCCTGCACCCCATCCACCCAAGGTCACTACCTGGGTCAGCACGTGTGGCCATCTTGTTTAGTTTTCATCACATTGTAAGTCTTGTAAATCACATTGTCCTTAGTGATTATAAATTGTTTCCATCTTACAAATGCTATTTATTTAGAACATGAAATGCAGTCTCCCACAAAAAGAGGGTTCTATTGCAGTGAATTAGTTAGGTCTATAGGCCAGATATTTTCTAAAATAATAAAATAGACCTTGCTATTTATTAAGCCTATACTCTGAGTCATTTATGAATCTCCAAATACTTCACCACTGGAGAAAGTAATTTCTCCCACTGTAAAATGCAGTGAAGTAAAATCTAAAGATGCATGACTTTCAGATTTTTAAGGAAGGTTCATTCATTTATTCAACAAATATTTTACTCTGTTATTGCTCTGGGCTGGACAGTATTCTAGGCACTGAAGATACAATTTGTGAACAAGACGGTTTTCCTGCTCTAACAGAGTGCACACTCTAGTAGGTAATGGAAGTCAGCGCAAAAGTAAGTGAACAAGAAAATGTCAGCTAGAAATAAGTGGTGTGAAAGAAATGCAAGGCTACAGAATGGAGTGTGGCAGGAGCAGAAACTAATTGGATGGGCACCCAGGAAAGTGATATTTGAACACTGACCCCAGTTAGTAAACATCCTAAAGAAGGAATCAGAAAGACAAATACTCATTTGTTCCCCGCCACATTTCTCTACCTTCTTTTTCCACTCTGTCAGGGAAGACTAAGGTGCAAAAAGGTCCTTAGAGTAGATCTTTGGATACCAAGGATGAAATCGTATTCTTCTTCTCTTTGGAGAAAAAAACAGCTATAAAGCTTTTGTGAATTTCTTTACCGAACCTTAGGTCTGAGTTGTGGGATTTTCCAAGTCTAGTAAATACAGGAGACTTTTGCAGAACTGAAGGGAAAAGTGTTTGTTGAGTTAAGTGTTCGTTGAATTGAACAGGGCACCTTGGAAGCCCAAAGTGAAGTGTGAGAGAGGGTGTAGGGTGAGGGTTCCCAGGAACCCCATGGGAATAATTCAGGAGTCAGGCTTAAAGGAGAGCAGCTAAAGGAACCCCTGAGTCTCTTCTTTACCTCTCTTTCTGTCATCTCATCACAGGTAAGTAGGCTACCACAGTTCCCCACATGAATTGATTCTGGGGTGAGCAGGCACTTGGGAATGGGGTAGGCAGATAGAGAAGAAGGGGAAGAATAAAGAGGAGGAGGACTGAGAGCTGATCTCAGATACCAGCCTACATAGGGAGATGGGAAGGAAAGGAAAGATTTAAAATGTGGCAGCAGTAGAGGAAGAGATGCGCTAATGACCTATGCACCACTTATTGGCAACCATTCACAGTGTACATGCAAAGAAAATACTCTTTGTAAAGTAACATATAAAACTTATAAAATAAAGTAAAAAAAAAGAACCTGTCATGACTGGTTAAAAAAATAGAACACTTGATTGATCAAATGACAGATGTATCCAAGTGAAATCAATTTCTGGATTTTCACTATAATCATGAGAGCCTGAAACATAGATGAAACTAAAAATGCTTGCTCAGGAGCGATGGCACCGAGATAGTGGAATAAGAAGCCCTAGACCTTTGTTTCCCCCACAGGCACACTGATTCAACAACAGTACACAGACAAATTTTCTTTGCAGGAAATACAGAAACTAGTTGAGAGTCTCCTGCATCCTGTGTAAGCCAACTGCAGCCATCAGGAAAATTTGAGACACCCTCTTGCCATAACTTCTACCTACTAAAGAGACAAAGCTCTGACACGGCTTCACATGACCTGAAGGAAATGCCTAGCTTCCAGCTTTACCCCGGAGAGGGAAAATGTTAGACTGACTGTCCAGTGTTTCCTACTTTTATGTAGGCTGCCCAGGCAGTTGCTCCAGTCTTGCATGTTTTGAAGCAGTGATGGAACCCAGCATACTTTAGACACATGAGGGCCAGTGTGAACAAATACAGCAGTTTGAATGAACATGCAAGCAGTCACCACAGCCCTTTCCCAGGATGAGTGGGTAGAAAACCCTAGATCCCAGGTTCTCCTTGGAAAGGAAATAATTATATTCAAATGAAAAGTTTCAACTTGTCCAGGAGCCTGAGAACTGGCTTCTGTCTCACCTATCTTGGAGCATGGAAAGCACCCAGCTTACTCTAGATGCCCAAGGACTGCTAAACACAGAGACAGTGGTTTGGAGTAGTACAAAGATTTGGGAGGTCCCCAGAATCTCTGGCTGGGCTGATCAGTAAGAGTTATTCTTCTTACAGGACAATCCAGGGACACTTGGAGAGGTGGCTGCTTTTTTCTAATGAGCAGATACCAACATAAATAGTCAAGGAAAATGAAGAAACAGAAAAATAGATCCCAAAGAAACATATTCATCCCCAGAAACTGACCCTAATGAAACAGAGATATTTACTTTACCTGACAGAGAATTTAAAATAACCATCATAAAGATGTTCAATGAAGTCAGAAGAATATTGTGTGAACAAAGTGAAAACTTCAACAAAGCACTAAACATAAATCTTTGTACAGAAGAATACAAAAGCTGAATGGAAAAATTCACTAGCAGCATTCAATAGCAGACTAGATTAAATAGAAGGAAGGGCCAGTGAACTTGAAGATAGGTCACTGGAGAGTATCCAGTCAGAGTGGCAAAAAGAATGAAAAAAAAAGAGTAAACAAATTCTAAGGGATTTATGGAGCACAATTAGGTGAACCAATAAGTGCATTATGGGTCTAAGAATGAGAAGAGAGAGAGAAATCTCATTCACAGAAATTATGGCTTAAAATACCCCAAATCTGAGAAGAGATATGGACATCCAGATCCAGGAAGCCTGATGGATTTCAAATAAGAACTCAAAAAAAATCCATCTCAAGAGAGATTATAATAAAATGTCAAAAGTCAAAGAATTTTGATAACAGGAAAAGAAAAACAATTTGTCATATACAAGGGAACTCCATAATACTATCAGTGAATTTTTCAGCAGATTTTCTTGCAGATCAGAAGGAAATGGAATGATACTGAATACTTAAAGTGCTAGAAAAAAAACAAATACTGCCAATCAGGAATATTACACCTGGCAAAACAGTCCTTCAAAAATGAAGAAAAGATACAATTTTCTAGACAAACAAAAGTCGAGGGAGTTCATCACCACTAGACATGTCTTACAATAAATGCTTAAGGACATTTTCTGAGTTGAAATGAAAGGAATTATGAGTTATGAAAGGAAAAGAGAATTATGAAATTATGAAACTTGGGCAACCTCTTTCAGGTCCCTCCTGTTGTGGGAGCCTTTCTGTCTTCTCAATAAATCCTACTTTAAAATAAAAGAGAAAAGAATGAAATTCTCTCGTAAAGGTAACTATATAGACAAATACAAAATACTATGATACTGTGACAGTTGTGGGTAAATCACATTTAATTCTAGTATACAAGTTAAAAAAGTATTAAAATAACTATAAAATATGTTAATGGATACACAATATGCAACTATGTAAATTGTTACATCAACAACACAAAGTGTAGCATGTGAAGAAGTAAAACTGTAGATTTTTTTTGTTTATAATTGGAGTTACTGTCAGCCTAGATATACCATTGTAACGGTGAGATGTTTTGTGTAAATCCTCTAGTAACCACAAAGAAAGTTCCTTTTGAAGATAAATAATTAGAGAAAAAATAAAAGAATATCAATGAAAATGATCAACAGAACAAAGGAAGACTGCAAGAAAGGAAGAGGGGAAAAAAGCTACAAAACAGAAAACATTTTTTAATGGCAATAATAACTTCTTCCCCATCAATAATTACTTCAAATGTGTTAAACTTCCTAATCAAAATATATAGAGTGGATAAATGGATTTATAAAAAGATTTAACTAAATTCTGTCTACAAGAGATTTGCTTTAAATTTAGGAACATGCAAAGGCTTAAAGTGAAGAGGTGGAAAAAAATAATCCAGGTAAATGATAACCATCAGAGATCAAATGATTATACTTATATGAGACAAAATAGACTTTAAGTAAAAGAGACAAAGAAGGTCATTATAGAATGATAAAAGGCCAATTCACTAGGAAGATATAACAATTATGAACATACGTACTCAACATGAGAGTACCTAAATATATAAAGCAAACATTAACAGAACTGAAGGGATAAATAGATTGCAATGCAATAATAGTAGAGGCCTTCATTATCCCACTTTTTTCTTTTTTTGAGTGAGGGTCTCACTCTATCGCTCAGGCTGGAGTGCAGTGGCACAATCATGGATCACCACAGTCTCAACCTCTTGGCTCAAGTGATCCTTCTGCCTCAGCTTCCTGAGTAGCCAGGACCATAGGCATGTGCTAACAGACCTGGCTAATTTATCTTATTTTATTTTGTGGAGACAAGGTTTCACTGTATTGCCCAGGCTGGTCTTGAACTCATGAACTCAAGAAATTCTCCCACCTTGGCATCCCAAAGTGCTGGTATTACAGGTGTGAGCCATCATACCCAGTCTTGTTGCCCCACTTTCAATAATGGATAGATCACTCAGATAGAAAATCAAAAAGGAAACAGCAAACTTGGACAACAACAACACTCTAGACCAAATGGACCTAACAGAATATTCCACTCAACAGCAACAGAATATGCATTCTTCTCAAGTACACACACTATTCTCCAAGATAGATCACATGTTAGGTCACAACATGAATCTTAGCAAACAAGAAGTCTGAAATAATGCCAAGTATATTTTCTGACCATAATGGAATGAAACTAGAAATGAATAGCAGAAGAGAAACTGGGAAGTTCACAGATATGTGGAAATTAAACCACACACTTAAGCAACCAGTGTGTCAAAGAAGAAATCAAAAAGGAAATTATAAAATTTCTTAAGATAAATGAAAATAAAAATACAGCATGTCAAAACCTATGAGATGCAGCAAATCAATACTAAGAGGGAAGTTTATGGGGATAAAAATCTAAATTTAAAAGGAAGAAAAAAGAAAGAAGTGAGAAGATGGCGGCAACATAGGCGGAACTGTGAGATTCTCTGAATGTGAATTCCCCAAAAAGACTCTTGCCCTCCTTCCCCTACCCCCTTGCCCACAGCTGGACGCATTGGTCTGAGGCTCAGGGACCCCCCAGTCCCACGCAGGGCCGGCTATTGCATCCCGGGCTGCTCCCTCGTGGGTGGGAAGGCTCGGGCCTCAGCTCCATCCCTGACTGAATCGATCCCAGACTGAGCCTCCGGTCACCCTAGGAGGCTCTGGGCACCCACCCCTCGGAAAGACTGATTCCATCTCTGACTGAAGTACACTGGGAGTGGCACGGGGTCACTTTCGCCACTCACCGCCTGCCCTTGGGAGCTTTGGGGCTCTGAAATCTGGAGCTCTGGAGCCCCGAGTGGAGTGCCCAGCTGGGCAGCTGATCCCCAGGAGGCTCACGCTATCACGCTACCACAGACCATCATAGTCAATTGCTCAGGGATCCAAAGAGCAGAGAAAAAGGATCCTATCACTTCAGCCATTCTCCAGGCAGAGACTCACATTGCCTCACCCACCTGTGTTCCCAAGGTAATGTCACTAAACAGAAGACAAAGCCACTCCCCTGGGAACTAAGCAGCAGATGTCTCAGGTTGCAGCTCAAAGTAATCTCGCGCCTTGAGAGGCTGAGGGACAAAACCTACATTCTGCTGCACAGAAAGATTGTAAGACGGTGGGAAGTAGGTTTCAGTGGGTTCATACACTGATAGGGGGATGCTGGAATCGGCATACAGATTCTGAATCACAGCTTCCCCTCAACTAAACCTCAAAACTGCAAAAAGTACA
>CAUYQG010030099.1:0-10504 GCA_963574415.1 Tarsius wallacei | reverse complement strand
CCACAATATCATAATAAAAAATACTGATTATATATTACAAAAAAAATTATTGTTTTCTGGGGGGGTCCCCCCTTGTATGTTACTAGTATAGTATCAAAATGAATTTAAATAGAATATGGGCTTTTCAAGTCAGATAAAACATAAGATAAATATATTATTTGGCTGTAGCTAGGCAATTGGCAATTTAGTATCACTTGAAGGGAGGCAAATTGTGTGTGTGTGTGTGTGTGTGTGTTTAAGTTCTGGAAGAAATGCTTGTTTCTCCAGCTGGTTGTCAGATTCCAGCTTATTAATAAATGTCTAATATTCTCTTTCTATAAAAGAGGTACATGTTTCTATCCTTGTGGAATGCCATAAATGTCCCTGTAACCTGTTTTTAATAACTGACTTCAGAAATCTAAAGAAAAAACTTTAATTCTGGTATAAATTTGGGAAATAAAATGACAGAGGTCATTGGGTTATAGTTATTTAGAAGGACATCTGTTCTCTTTATTTAACTATGCTGTTGATCAAAATATGCAAACATTACAGGCTAATATTCTGATGAAGAAAAATGTGAACTTTCTTAAGAAAATATTATCAACTCAAAGTCAATGACACATTAAGGGTTTAATTCACCACAATCAAGTGCAATCCCAGGGATATAAGTAGTTTATCATACACAAATCTATAAATGTTACAACTATATTAACATCACACAAGGATAAACGATATGATCATTTTGAAGGATGTAGAAAAAACACTTGACAAAATTCAGTATCATTCATAAGGAACATTCTCAACAATTTTAGTTATAGGAGAAATGTATCTCAACACAATATAGACAAAATATAGCAAAACCACAGCTGACATCATACTCATTGGAAAGGACTTGAAAGCTTTTTCTCTGAGATCAGGAACAAGACAAGGATGTCTTTCTTGTCACTTCTGTTCAACACAATACTAGGAATCTCAGTCAGAGCAATTAGGCAGGAAAAAAATTAAAAGCTATCCAAATTGGAAGGAAATAAATTAAATTGCTCCTGTTTGCAAAGTACATGATTTTATATATATAAAACACAAACACTTAAAACACTGTCATTATAAACAAATTTTGTAAAGTTGCAGGATTCAAATCAATATGTAAAGAATCCATAGTCTACACTAACAATGAACTATTCAAAAAAGAAATCAAGAAAACAATTTCATTTATGATGCCTGCAAAAATATATAAAATAGTTAGAAGAAATTTAACCAAGTAGTCAGAATACCTGAACACTGAAAACATACCCAGTAGTGAGATGACTAGATCATATGGTAATGGAGAAGGAAATTAAACAAAACCCTTTACTTCCTTTTGGTTAGTATGTACATTTTAACAATATTAATCCCTCCAATCATTGAGCACATCATTGAACTCGGCATGCTTTGCCCACATGAATGCCATGCAACTTTGCACCTGAGTTTTTAGGGGTAGCATGGCACTACAGTATGCCTAGAATCTCAGTTCCTAAGGTTGCTCCTGGGGCTTGAGTCTATGGGGCTAGCCTGAACATTGGGTTTGCAGGAGTAGTCCTTTAGCCTCATTCCATGGGAATATGCCTGGTCTCAGGGTCTACTGAGGTTGGTGTATACCCTGAGTTTACTGGAACAGGTCTGGAGCCTAAGCCTGAAGCCATGGGAACTGGCTTAGATTCTGTGACTGGCCTATTGCAAAGGTAAATGTAAATCCTTGGTTTGTGGGGATTGCTCTGGGTCCTGAGATTATAGGTGCGGACCTAATGCCTGAGGCTGTGGAGACTGATCTGGAGGCTGGGTGTGCAGGTACCTTAGAGGCACTAGTTTTGAGGGATTGCCTGGATCCTGGAGACACAGGGGCTAGCTTATGAGTCTGTCGAAGTCTGTGATTATGGAGGGATGTCCTATTTGGGGTCTAATGGAATGTGCCTGGACGGTGGTTCTGCTGGAACTTGTGACAATAGGGACTGGACTGAAAGGTGTAATTGCTAAGAGTGGCTTGACACTTGCAGACCTAGAGCCTCTGTTCACAGGTGTCCACCTAGCAGTTGAGGTCAGGTGTTCCTACCTGGCACTGGGGTGGGCCTGAAGCCTGGGGTTGTATGTGCTTGTCTGACTCTTGGCTGATCTGAAACCCAGGGAGAGCCTGAAGCCTGGTATTGCAAGGGCTGCCTTGGAGGCGAGGTCTGTGAATGCCAACCTGATAATTATGGCTATGCCAGTTGGCTTGGTGCTGAGGAGGATGAAGCTTGAGGCTATGAACATCAGCCCACTGCTGGGGTCCACACAGAACCCTGGGTTGCTGTGCCCAATCTGGAGCCTGAATCTGTGGAGGCTGACCTGGCAATTGGGGAAGGCTTAAATACCAGGGTACCAGTGGTCTATCTAAAGCCTGGAGAAGCTATTATTAACCTGGCACAGAAGTGACCATGGAGACACAGTGCAGAGGTGCCATCTTGGAGACTTAGAACATGGGGACTTCTTGATACTGAGTTTTCTGTGGCAAATCTAATGTTGGGTTCTGAAGCAAAGTTCAGAGCTCACTTCCCTCTCCTTCTCTCATTCAGAGGCTATCTCTCTCCACACTGTGCTGCTAAGTTTTGAAGGAAAGGTGACAAGCGTAATATAAAACTGTGCTTGCTACTCTTTCCAATGAGTTTTTTCTTATTTCTGAACTGTTTTCAGATGCTGTAATCTCTCACTCAATGTGCTCTTGTGAAAATATTTTTAATCTGTTTATCATTGTTCAACAGATTAGTGTTTCTGCACAGGGAAAAGTGTTGGAATGTCTATTCTAACTAATGTCTGTCCTGTACACACTATTGCTTAGTGTGTTAATGGTGCATTTTTATATGATTTACACTGTTTTAATACTGCATTCATTACAAATATTAAGAATTTTAAAAAACTTCTCTCTACAGCTTAAAAGATGGTTTTAGTTTTTTCTTGGGGGAAAAAAAAACTGAAGACATTGATACTTGCAGTAAGAACCGATCTTTTAAAAAATAAAATATAATCCTTTGGTTGTACATTCCCAAAGAAATAATTTAGAACATTTCTTCAGTTGAAAAAAGAAATGAACGCAATGTTTTGTTTAAAATTTCAAAAGGATTGTTTTATGCTTATTAAATTAAACACTAAAAAGTGGGTGACCATTTCTCATCTTCACTCAAGTAAATAAACAGTAGATAATGAGGATTCTTAAGGTTTGAGGGAAAACTGAAGTTATATTTTGAACACCTTTTAAGGAGAGATGTTTTTGTTTGTTTCTGATCCTAATGTGCAATGAATTTGTTAGAATAGTTTTATGTAATTTTCTTATATAGTAAAATTTATAAAAGAACACAAAAACATATGTTAAACATTTTGTGGGGAAAGAAACAGATTTAGAGAATCATCAGTTCTTTTGAACCTCTCTATATTCCATTGAGTGTTTGTGTTATGTAAAGTTAACCTTTTAATCTTTGATAAAATGATTTTGAAGTTTTCATTTCTTTAAATGGAAATTTCAGAAAGGTTGGTTTGAAAGGATATTTATTTCTATCTATTGCCTATCTATATCTATCTATCTATCTATCTATCATCTATCAATCATCTATCTGTCATATAAGTAAATGTTTTCAGAGCTCTGGTATAATAGACTGATGCTAATAATTTTATTGAAAATATTTAGGAACAATAGATCAAAATTTAAAGTGTCTCAGAATGTAGAAACAAATCTGTTTAATTAGTATGAAGATGTATTTTAGAAACCTGTCTTATTTAACTTAGTTTATGCTAACATAAATATGTTTAAATTAATTAGTCCTAATTTTTATGGAAATAATATATAGAAAACAAATATTAAACTAGCTTTTCTTTACCTTTCATTTTATCTCATCTTTCTCAATTTTAGTAAATTTAAAATCTTATGCATGCCTGGTAAGTACACTTATTGGTATTTATTTTGTTTTCAATATATAAAAATAATCAAAATATTTTTTTTCTTTTCAAATTAGGCACATAGTCTTAGGTCTTCATATTCTGGTGCATTCCATTCTTGCTTCTTTACCACCTCCATCCTTACTGCCTGGTATAAAGTGAACAAAAATAACAAATATCCACAAATCTTTTGCAAAATATCAGTTCAACTGAATTTTTAAGTAGCTATTTATTCATTTATCCAACAAACATTTACATGACTTTGAACAACTTGTTATATTCCTCACACTGTGTATTTAATGATGAAATAACCTGGTTCCTGAATTCATGGAACTCATAATATGGTGGAGACTTATAAGTTACTGATCAGTTTATGACATGAAGATAATTTACCATTGATTATTATGTATTTAGGGAATTATTTATGACTTCTAAATCTTTTATAACTTTGTAGTTTCACATATAGTTAATAGATCATGCACATAATATATCTTTTATTCAAAAATTCATTCATCTATTTATGCCTTAATGGATTAGGCTCTTTAGCTTATCACACGAAAAACTGTAGAATATGATCTGAGACACTATAGTAAGAACTAGATATCCTACTTATTCTTTCCAGTATGGAAATAAATTCCATTTGTAATTTTAATTTTTAGATATTAGTCATATGAATTATCAATTATTGTAAAAATTAATAACCTATCTGTTATGCATTTTACTATATCAATAATATTTATTTTGCATAGTCACCTTTAATACATGTCTACACTTAAATAGGAACTATTTCAGTAGGTTTTATAACCAGGGAGTTTTATTGTTGATCCTGTTGTTATTGACTCAGTAAGTATCTGAACAGATGTTTGTCAGCTATTTGACTTCAGATTTTGTATAATACAATAACAGGGCTACACAGTGTCTTTGGTAGCTTGCCATAAGTCATAGCACCTGGTATTCACACTCTTGTTTAGTATTCTGCTTTTGAATTTGGGCTTACCTGCTGCCTGTGATTTGACTTAATCAGTAGCAGAGTCATACTGGGTTTGTTTCTGACCTGAACCTTGAGATAGCCTGGAAGCTTACACTTACACATTTTGGAGGTTAGCCACTGTATATAAAGTCTGAACCCCTTGAGATGGCAGTGATGTGAGAATTTCAATGCAGTCATGTTTAAAGAGCACTTGAAGGTAAACTAAGAACTCTGCATAATAACCTGGTTAAGCTTCCCACTGACAACACGGATCAATTCATACATCATTTTCTATGGCCACAGGATTAGTGGTGATAAGAAAGATTATTTCATGTGAAGTCAGCTAACCTTACCAATTTTGGTCACCTTAAAGAAAGAAGAATTCACCAAACTTTATGGATATTGCAGGTGAAACACGGTGATAAAATTTTTTTGTTTATTTTGTTTTGAGGGGAAGGAGTTGATTCCAATATTAGTATAAAGAGTAAATAATACAAGATGTAACAAACCCAGTTATGTATTCCTCTAAAATGTGTAGATAAATATTAGACCTTAGATGTTATTTAATATAGCATGATCAATGGAGTTTCTTTGGCTAACTACTCTTGCTACATCTATGTAAATAATCAAGCAAAATAATCAAGAGATTATCATGGAAAGATAATCTTTTTTGTGTGATCAAGAATAATCTTTGGAGATTATGATTTAAATGAGGGAGTTTGTTAAGAAAAACATATTTAAAGCATGTATTTTACTATTTAGTGAAAAGATTAATTACATTTATTTTCAGTATTATACAGGGGTATTGTTTGCATAATGAAGTATTATTTACCAAGTTCAACCCCAAATTTGCTATATACTATGTAAAATTATGCTATGTGTGACATATTTTCTTGTTGGTAAATATATATGCCAGAGTACAAAGGACTACAATGGTTATGAGAATGGGCACTGCTATAAAAATCCTGAAAGAAATCTTAGGAAACATTCTTCTGGACATTAGATTAGGCAAAAATCTTATGTCTAAGTCCTCAAAATAAATGCAAAGCAAAAAAAAAAGATACTATTAGAATCTAATTAAACTAAAATGCTTCTGCACAGCAAAAGAAACAAGCAACAGAGTAAACAGACAACTTACAGAATTGGAGAAAATATTTATAACCCATACTTCCAACAAATGACTAGTATCCAGAATCTATAGGAAACAAATAAACCCACAAGAAAAACAAATAACCCCATTAAAAAGTGGGCAAAAGACATGAACAGACTCTTACTGAAGGAAGGCATACAAGCAGCCAATGAACATTATGAAAAAAATTCTCGTTATCACTAATAATTAGAGAAATTCAAATAAAAACCACAATAAGATACCATTTCACATCAGTTAGAATGGCTTTTATTACAAAGTCAAAAAGCAACAGATGTTGGTGAGGTAGTGAAGAAAAGAAAATGATCATACGCTGTTGGTAGGAATGGAAGCTGGTCCAGCCCCTGTGAAAAGCAGTTTAGGGATTTCTCAATGAACTAAACAGAGATTTACCAATCCACCCAGAAATTCTACTACTGTGTATATGCCCAAAGGAACATAATTCACACCGCCAAAAAGACAGCTGCACTCACATGTTTATCACAGTACTATTCACAATAGCATAAACATGAAATCAATGTAGGTGCCCATTAATGGAGAACAGGATAAAGAAAATGTGGTAAATATACACAGGGAATAGTACACAGTCACACACATACACATACACACAAGCGTACACACACACACACATCATGTCTTTTGTAGCAACGTGGATGCAACTGTAGGTCATTATCCTAAGAAAATTAATCTAGAAACAGAAAGCCAAATACCACATGTTCTCACTTGTAAGTGAGAACTAAACACTGGGTACACATGGACGTAAAAATGAGAATAACAGACACTGGAGAACTCCTAAAGGGGACAGAAAGTGAAGGTTGCAAGGGCTGAAAAACTACCTATTGGATACTGTGTTCACTATAGGGATGACAGGTTCAATAGAAGTTCAAACCTCATCATCAGGTACTATACCCACGTAGCAATCCTTTTCTTGTACCCCTTAAATGTAAAAAAGAGAATGAACTGTAGAGTCAGTTTAGTTGTATTCATATATCAATTCCATTGGTATTTGTTTAACTATGAGCATATTGTATAAGTTAACATTAATTTGAGAAAGTTTTGGCATTAACACAACACTCAATGAAGGCAGCAAAACTGAGAAAATACCCCGTTCTTCTCAATCAGAAATGTGAAAATTTTCCCAGAAGCCTCATTACCTTCCCCTCACTTTACCAGCTTTCTACTTAGATCTAATTGACTAGAACTAGATGTATTTCCACATCTAACAAAAAACTATTGGAGATTTGCTAATAGAAGTGACACATTGTATTATATAAAATTGGTACTCTATTTCCTCAAATTAGGTCAGTGTCATCCTAAACAAAACTGTAGTTTTATTTTTAATGAAGATTGAGAACATTTATTGAATATGTAAGTAACAGTGCCTATTGGGGTCTATCCCTTTTCCTATTCAATATACATACACATGTCCATCTATACAATTGATGGGAAATACATTGACCTCCATTCACTTGCTGGGTAAACAAAATTTTTTTCTAGTTTTTGCTTAAGTTTCTTTATCTCCAGAGGTACTTGACTCATTCAAAGTGCAAAAGTGGCTCCATATTGGTGCTTTATAACCAAAACAGCATTTTATCATCCCTAAACACTACCAATATGTAATGATGGTGATGGAACCTGATAACTGAAGTAAGTTTTCCTGTTTAGAATGGGGAATTTTTAAAAAAATCCAGAAGTGCATTTCAAGTTCTGATTGCCAGTAACTACGAAAGCTCTATGCTATAGCAATGGACTTATTTTCTTGGTTCTGTTCTCTGAGATTTTCTTTCCTATTATCCTTCATGGCAACAGATGAATTTTTATTTTAGGGAATTCATAACTTTAAGAATCATTTTCTGCTAGTGAAAATTCATTGGTCTATGGAATGTTTTAAGAGTCACATGACATGTTTAGCTAGGCCTGCTTTCATTCTTTGTTTTATGCTTGATTACCATTTATTTATTATGTCATTACAATTTTTTTCCAATGCTTCATTGGAAAAGTCAATGAGTTTTTGCAGATAGCCCTGATGCCAAGGAGATAGTTTTGGTTTTTCTCTTTTGTTTTGTTTTAGTCTATCATCTTTTGCATTTGGCTTTTCATTAGTTTTTTTTTTTTTTTTTTTTTTTTTTTAGCTTAATGGACTCTGCTGCCTGGAAGTATTTCAAACAGTAGCCTTTTGACAGAAGGCAATATTCTTAATTTGACATTTGTTTGGCAAAAGTCTTTTAACTTAACACATTTTTTAAAGTCATGTTTTTATCTTCTGCTGAAGCATTTACTACCTTCTGCTTGGTTTACAAAACTTGGATTTTTCAACCCTGTAAATCTCTAAATTTTGTGACATAAATTAGATTTCAGACTATAAACTGACATCAGCTCTTTCATGAAGCATTATTTTTTTAATCTCTGATTTCATATTTATCACTTATAACTTAAACACTCAAAAATTTTTATTTATTTTTTCTATTATACATTCTGGTAGTACAAACTCTCTCAACCTATATTTTGAGACCCAAGGTATAGCAATAATAGCTTGACAAAATATTTTGCCACTTAAAATTAGATAAAAATTTCCAGTGAAGATTGACTATGAATTCACTAACATTGCTTTATTCAACAAAGTATGCATTGCAGGTTTTATACATTGTACTAATTTCAGGTAGCAAATTCTACCTTAATTTTGTTGTCTCTAAGTTTTGAGAGGAAGTAACCAAAATATTCATATAATAAGATTATTGTGAAGATTAAGTGAAATTATCCATATATAGCACTAACAGATACTCTGGCAACAGGTAGAAAGCCAGTCATTTGTCATTAATTTGATAAATATGTGAAACTTCAGTTTATGAACTTTCATAGATGTGAACCTGTATTCACATGTCCAGTCACATAATTTAGTTCACATGGCTACCATACATTGCCACATGTATGCATCTTCTATAAGTGGTTGTGCTTTTGTGTATGTTACTGTATAGAGTACAGTAGTACAGTATCTTTACTTTAAGCCCGGAATGTCTGGATGGAAAAAAGCATAAAAGCAGCAGTGACTGCTGACACTATACAGTCTATTGTGTTAGTTGGGTACTTAGGCTAACTATGCTAGACTTACAAATGAATTGGACTTATAAACACACTCTCAGAACAGAATTCATTCATCTATAAGGAACTAAATATATTTAGAAGTATAGAGTTTCTTAATTATTTATGACTGTAAGAAGAGAAGTAGGTTAAGTCATTTCTGATATTCAAGTGCTAAGAGCACATCAAAAAATGTATAAAGTTATTAGAGCAAAATATATTTAAATTATGTGTGATATACATTTAAAGAAAAATATAATCAAGTATTACTCAAATTTATAAATAGTCATGGTTTTAAATATATCAACTAGAAGACATTTACATAATTATGTTATTTAAACTTCTTTTTTGATGGACCTTAGGATTATTTGCCTTTGCAGGCTAAGACTATTCAGCCACTTGTCATAAGGCAACATTTATCTGTTTTGGAGATACTGTACAAATTTTGAGCACTAACAAAGGGGCCACGTTGAAATGAGGCCTAATACTGATATTTAACCATGAAATTTTGTTTTATCAATTGAATAGGAATAAAGCAACAGTCTACAAATTTTGGAAAATTTGGAAAGTATTTTGAAACGACCAGAGAATGCCAAATTTTAGTACCCTCAATTAAGTAATAAAAATTGAAATATGTACCATTGTTCTTAATCTTCTTGGGAAAAAAGATGGAGGAAATTTATCTGAAAAGATTTAATCAGGGACCAGCTTGTATCCTCAGATCATCATTGTGGACAAATTTGTTTTTAGTGACAACTTGCAAGATCTATGTATTTTGAAAATGTAATTTTAGTTGTACTTGGGTTTTTGAAACAATTTATAAATGAGACTCCACAAGCACAGGTCTGAGGAACAATAAAAATAGTTTCTGCTTATCTTTTTTTTTATTATGGTATTATGGGGTACAGCTAGGGGTTAGGCATACAAAATTGCTTCGTTCAGGCACCCTTGATGATAAAGAGGTGTCTCCCCATCCCCAGAAAGATATTTATCACCATTAATCCCATCGCCCCCCCCCCATAGTTTCCCATCACTGTCAGTCATTCTCTTGTGGTAGTACGTTGGAGGATCAAGGTCTACTATATGAGTGAGATCATGTGATACTTAGTTTTTTGTTTCTGTGAGAGGTCACTCAGTATTATGGACTCTAGTTCCATCCAGGTTGCTGCAAAATTCATGATTTCGTTCTTTCTTATGGCTGCGTAGTATTCCATCGTGTATATGTACCACATTTTTTTAATCCAGTCCTCTTTTGATGGACAGCATGGTTGCTTCCAGGTTCTTACTATTGTGAACATTGCTGCGATAAACATACGTGTGCAGGTATCTTTTTTATAGAGTGATTTGTGTTCTTCAGGGTATATTCCCAGTAGGGGGATTGTGGGGTCATA
>CAUYQG010030093.1:0-12445 GCA_963574415.1 Tarsius wallacei | reverse complement strand
CAAAAAATTAGCCGGGCGTGGTAGCGCGCGCCTGTAGTTCCAGCTACTTGGAAGGCTGAGGCGGAAGGATCGCCAGAGTCCAGCAGGTCGAGGCTGCGGTGGCCAGGAGCGGCCATTGCACTCCAGTCTGGGCTACAGAGTGAGACTCCAACTGAAAAAAAAAAATATCTTTTTTGATATGCCAAATGTACCCACTTTCACAATATTAAAGACAATCCTCTCACATTGAATAAGATGCACAATATAGTACTTACAAGGAGATCTAAAAAGACAGGACATAAGAGATAAAAATTAAGGGACTAGTAAATGTTTACAATGTACATGTAAGTAAAATAATACGTTGATTAAACTAAATTGGACAAAACCGAATTCAAGGCAGAAAAAATCTCATCTCTGATGAAGATGAAACATTTATGATTATTTACTTACTGGATATCACAGTTCTGACAAAAGCAGTTAGTACAAATTTTAAACTATGAGTATAATGAAAGTCCCTTTTTTTGAATACCTCTAGAAAATGTATCATGTCAATTGAAAGTAGAAGATTTAGGTAATATGGGCGTTAGGCTAAATTCAAGGGATGAATATAGAACATTGTACACAGTAAAGAAAATGTGCTTTCTTTTCAAACGTTTTTGGATCATAAACAAAACGTGAACTAAAAGAAAACATGAGTAAATACCCCAAAGTATAAAATGTATGCAGAAAATGCTCCTTAGCTAAAACAAAACTAGCAATTAACGAAAAGGGACCTATTTGGAAAAGTTTAAAAAAAAATCTACAACTCTTAATTCAGTGAGAAAACAGCAATTGCAATTGTACACGAGGTGGAAGTTAAGCATAATAATATTATGCTTTAACACATGTTGTTCACTGGAAGTTGTACTCCAAATAAAATTCAAGTTTAGAGTGTTTTTTGTTGCTAAACTAGAAAGAATGTATAAAAATAAATTATCCCTTTTCTATCAGAAGCAAAAAATAAAAAAGCTAGGAGAAATGGAAAAACATCAGATATTAAACTAAATAGAAGAGAGAAAACACAGGAAGATTAATAGAGGATTTATATAGCTTATTATTGAGAAATCGTCTCTCGCCCTCATTCAGAGACCCAGCCCCAGGTGGACACCTGTCTTGCCTCCTTGGGCTCTGGTATCCCACTAGCATCTCCCCTCCTTTGATAATGCTCTCCTCACCTGCCTGAGCCCAACAGCCACGTGGGTCCCCCGGCACCCCCCTCACCCACTCCCCGGGCTCTGGCCTCTCACTCCCATCCCTTTGATGCCCCCCTCCCCCTTGGCCTGATGAATGGCTTCGGATGCATCGTTGGAGAGGGGAACAGAAGAGAAAGGAAAGGGAGCGGGCTGTGGAAAAGGACAGAGAAAGAAAGACAAGCAGGAAGAGAGGTGCCTGCTCCCCCCCAGCACGGAAACCCTCTTTCTCTTTATACCCTCATCCATGGGCAGAGAAAGAAGAAAAGTCTGCCTGTTCATGTTAAGGCAAAGGCCGCAAGACAGTCGTGTTGAGATGCTGCCTGAGATGTTCCTTAACGCTGCCCCTCTGTGCAGAGAGATAGGGAGGACAAAATCCAAGCGCAGAGTAGATTGTCGGTGAGAGCTCCTGCAAGCACCCGGTGAGAGGGGGCATTCTTACTCCTGTTTCCCTTTGCACCATGTGCTTGAAATTAGGGGATGGAGAGAAAGGCTGGTGATCAAGAATGAGTTCCAGATCATCTGATTGCCCAGTGAATGATTCCCCGGGACGGTTGGAGTAGGCAAGTCAGGGTGGGGAAGCTTCAGGGCTGTGGACCCATCGATACCTGCCCTGCCGCAGCCATTGCAAAACCACGCGTGTAGACAACAGCCTTGCCGTGGGAAACGTCACACCTGTCTAACCATTAGGCCCTTGTCAAGCACACCTGCAGCAGTCTAGCCCTAGTATCCAGGATGCTTGTGGTCAAGATCCAACCACCACAGCCGGAACAAGCTAAGAGAGTCCCTGGAGGAGACACGTCAATAGCCGGGGATGACCTAAGAGGACCATAATGCACTTTTACCTTCGTTATCCACTCATTATAATATCATTGTGAATTTACACAGTCTCCACCCACTTGGGTGCCATGACAGTTCCGGCATGACCCTATAAGGCCTAAAACACCCCCGCCCGATGGGAGGGAGGAGTAACCGAGACTCAGCCCCAAGACTACTCATTTCTAGGAAGGACCCACCCCAAACCAGCTCCTGAACACCCAAGGATAAAAGCATAGCTGACAAGAGCTGGGGACAGAGGCAGCAGCTTTCTGTAGGCTGTTTCTGCCCTCTCCCCTCTTTCGGGAGTGCACTTTCTCTGCTTCATAAAGCTGCTTCTTTATCCTCCTTCTCTGTGTGTCTGTTTGGAATTCATCCCAAATGGGAACACGAGAACCTGCCATCGACCATCCCACTCTGGGAACAGTTCCCCTTGGCCCGGTAACAGGACCAAGTCAAATCATACTTGTTGGTTCTGCAGAAACGATAAACCTGCCCCGCCCCGAGCTCTGTGGGGACTTGCTGCTTCCGTGACCCAGTGTCTGTGCCACGTGACCAGCAGAGTCGTCTCTGATTTCCTCCTCACCAGCTCTCCGGTGCTTTGATTGCTGAATTCCTAAGCAGGACTGATCAAAAGGGGAGTTTTGAGGAGGGGCTGAATGTCTTGGGACTTTGCTGTGGCTGATTCATATGGTGTTTGTTTTGTTGCAGGCATCTTCCTGATTAAAACCAATAAATCACACCTTGTTTAAGCGACAGTGACTGTTGGATTGTAGTTCTTGCTTCAGGGAAATCTATTATGGAGAAAATCAATTCACATTGTCTGGAAGAAGAGGCATAGGTCAAACACTAAGACAGAGACAGAATCCTTTCGCAGCCAGACGGTCACCGACGACCTCTGCGTGTGCCTCCATCTGGCTTTGTGGATGCCTGGCTTTTGTTGAAATCGCTTTTTCCAGAGTTTTCCACAGGGATGGTTATTTTTCTTTCATGAGTGGAGGAAGGGCAGGACATTGTCCTCTTGTTCTTCAGTTGACACTTGGCCTTTCTTCCTCTCTGCCTTCTGTACCCATGTGATCAATTCTTCTGATCATATGGTCCCTGCAGAGCTTTGCACCCTTCTCATTCTTCAGCAGCGTTGCTGTCCACATAACTCTTCCCAAGACTTCCAAGCCGTCATTCCCGTAGTTTCAACATACGTGAAGGAGCGTGCTGTCCTCTGTGCCACCTTCTCCATCACCACCGCCCAGCCTCTCTGACAAGCGGCTCCTGTCCTTCTGGCTCCCTCCATCAAGAGCTGCCAGGTCGGTCGTCCTTCCCTCCGATGCATCTGAAGCCCGTGAGCCACGGCATGCTTACTTCCCTTCGCCTCTCCGTGTCCCTTGCGGCCTCGGTGCCACTGTCCCTCCCAAGCCTAGGCTCCACGGCCAACCATCATCCTGATTCCCTTGTCCCCCCTCATGATTTACTCGTTTCTACCCTGACCCCGCTATGGGGGCAAGGCGCCCAGTCCAGTGTTCTTCATCTGAACTACAGAAAACAGAAAACGGTCTGATGGCCTTTTTGGGGTGGGGTGGGCGGAGCTAGTCTCGAGCACGGTGCATAACTGGTACCATTTCTGATGCAAAAAAGATGTTGATTCCATGAGGGTCTTAGAGCATGGCTTAATTCTCTCTTGGGGCCTGGGCAGACAGAGGCTTAGTTGAGGCAACCTTTCAAGCCTAAGATTGCCGCTCCATTAAAAACCTTGCGGCACCTTTTGGCTTCCCTCAGAGCAGTGCCCAAGTCCTCCCAGTGGCTTAAAGCCATGCACGATCTGCATGCAGACCCTCCATCCCATCTTCTACTACCTTGCCTTGCTCTTTCATCCCATGATGCATTGGCCCACCGTTAGGCACACTCGTGGCCTGGGGGCTTGGCCACGTGTCCCCTTTACCCCAGAAGTTCTTCCTCCAGCAGCTGCGTGCGTCCTGCGTCCCCTCCTTAGGTCTGGTCAGGCCTCGTGTTCTCAGCAATGGATGACACCTCCTCTCCGCTCTTCATTCTGTATTCTCTGTTCTTGCTTGACTATATTTTGTTGGCTATCAACATGCCACATGGTTTACTTCCTATGCTGATGCTTTATTTTCCCTTTTCCTCCTGCAGACCGTAGACTCCATTTGGGTGAGGGTCTGTCCACTTGGTTTGCTCAAGCCCCCATAGGGGTCCACCAAGAGCTGGTCAAGATCCGCATGTGCCTGGGTGAGGCAGACTGTGTCCGCGAAAGGAGACCCCGCCGTGGCCCACCGAAGGCCCCACTATTGGGCGACAAACTTGCAACACGTGTGTGGGCGGACTGAGATCCATGGATCTCATGACTAGCATTTTTCTCCTAGAAAATATTTGCAGGCCATGAATACTCAGTGTGGTTTTCTCTGGTGAGTGGGAGCAGAAGCAGATATCCTCTTCTTGATGATTTAATTCTGCAGTGAGCACAAAGTCAACACAATGGACGCAAAGCCCTCGAAGGGAAGAGCCCCGGTTCCACGTGTCCTTGGTCTCCTGGCCCGGCTGTCTCAGAGTCACCAGAGGGGCTGTTTTTCCCCAAGTGCTTCTGGGAATGGGGAGGCTGGGAAGCTCTAATTATACTCATTTCCATAGAGCCTCTTCCCCTCCGATCTAGAAATATATCCAGGGTAAGTCTTGGAGGTAAGATCTGGTCAGGTTTCCGGCTCCCTCGACATTCTACCCCCTCCCTGGGAGCCCGGCACAGCCTATGCCACGTTGGAGCCCATTTCCTCTGAAACCCACCAGGGAGAAACCTTCGGCTCTGTCCCTTTCCTCACAACCCCGTGGGAACGTGTTTTGTCACGGATCACTTCCACCCAGCACAGCTCATCGGATATTCTTCCTGATCATTCATGTAAATATTCTGTCCTCGATTTCTTGGGTGTGTTTCTCTTCCTCTCTTTGTATCTCAAATATCTAGCAGCCAACACATTCATGATGACGATGGAAACCAAAAAGAAACACTAAGAAAAATATAAAGTGATCACAGATCCAACGCGACTTAGAAATGAGATACAATGCCATGCTGGTCCCCCATGCACGTCAGCCTGTGTTTTGCTTCATTTAGAGTCACCGTGGACTGGACTGCAGAGAAGAAAGCTTGTCTGAGCTTAGGGGGCGGTGGCGGTGGGTGGTAGCAAGGAGGAGGCTAATTTACGGGGAAGATTGGGAGAGCTCGGTGGAGTGGCTCTTCTGAGATGCAAATGGCAGCAGGATAAATAAATACATTTCTGAGGCTGCAAAAAAGCAGCCTCTGAAGCTAATGACAACATAATGATCAAAGATATCAGCGTGGTCTGAACAAGCTCACAGCCGTGTCTCGGTAGTGACAGTCGCCCCCATCACTCCCTCACCACCACTGAGAAACTCCAGGATTAATCTTGACAAAATTCTGGTAAAAAATTGATTAAGGCCAAAAATGGCTCTGCTTTCTCTCTCTCTCCTACTTTATTCCAGCTGCCAAGTTGAACAAAAGAGTTTTGTGTATAAATCCCCAACTCACATGGAAGCTGGCAATGCGGATGGTCTTCATTTCTCTGAGGCTATTACGAGGGTTAGCAAGCCTAAAATGAGAGTTAAGCATGCTAATCATGACTGAACTGCGTTTTCCCAGCATAATGTCATGTCGCAAGGTCTCGTATTTGGTAGAATACTCCTCTGATCGGGAAGTGACATCTGGCTGATTAATCATGATATTTAGCAAGCAAGCACTGCTGTGGACAGGGCAGACTCCCTGGGTCCCGGACTCCTGGAGGACACACTGTTTGACTTACCCACTTGACAATCAACCGGGTGCTTCTTGTGGTGGCACCAGGCTTGTTGTATTGAAAAGCGTTTTTCCCTCCCCTTTCGCGCTCTCTCAAGCTGTTTCTCTCTCTTTCTGTCTCTCAGTCTGTTTCTCTCTCTCTCTCCCCTTCCCTCTTTGTTTCTCCTTCCCTCCTCTCCCTCTCTCTCTGTCTTCTCTTTCCTTTTCAATCTATTTCTCTCTCTTTTTCAGCATATTTCATATGTTCGCATCTTGCCTTTCCAGCTCTATATGCTTCTGGAAATCACAGCTACTGATGGCGCCCATCAGCTTTACGTAGTGTCAGCCATTCTAAATCACAGAACTTCAGCAGCGTATTAAGAGACCCAAGTCATCCCCAAACTCTAAGGACCATTCATCCAATAGGGTCATATCATAAGTTTCTTTGTATATCTTGTTCATTCAATAGGCCAGTTCTGTGCGACAGGGACTGGCCCAGTCACCCACCATGTGGGTCAGGGTCCCCAAAGAAAGAGCAGGCATGTTCACACAGGGTCATAGACCGAGTTTAACAAAGGTACCATTTGCAAAAGAGTGGGCAAGTTGCCCAAAGACAGTCAGTGACCACCAGCTCTGAATTTGGGTGGTTGTGGTGACAGAAACTCACTCATCCATATGGAGAGCACCGCTCATCAGAATGGCAGCCGTTGAAGAGTTTCCCACCTAGGGCTGGTGAGAAAGGACTCTCCACTCAGCTCCTCTTGTTTCATCTGTCCCTTGGGACTCTCCATCCTCCACACCCAACTAGAGGCCACTAGGGAGTGTTGCAGACCATAATCTCAGAGCACAGAGCAGGAAAGTAAGGATGGAGTTTGTCGGGGAAGCTACATGGGAACTCCCATGCTGCTGATAGGAAGACACTAAACCTGGTGGTCCAGTGACGAGATGGACGTGCCATCTATGATCTAAACATTTATTTGACCACGGCATGTCTAAAGTGAAATGGACACACAGGGGACATTTTAACCTGGAGAATTAGGGAAGGGTTCTCATAGGAAGCAGTCCTCAAAGTGAGATTCTCTATGTACAATATCACTCAATGTGAAAAATAACTGTTAACAGAGGCTGGCATGGAAAGCTCAGGCCTACAGTTCTATAGAGAGGAGTGTGTGCACTAATTTACTGTCCTTTGACATGATGATGCAAAAAGGAAAAAAGAAGGACGAAGAAAAGGAAAGCAGTGAGCTCAGATAAAATATGAAAAGTTATTTTAGCACCAGTGCACACCAGGAAAGAGCATTTATGAAGGCAAAAACAGTAGGTATCAGATGATGAATTGGCTTGCAGAAATCAGTTAAGAAAAGCCAACTGAAGTAATTTTCGCATAAGCAAAAACTACCCACCTACTTAAAAATGATGAAAATTAACCCTGAATACACCGATTAAATGAGAACACCAAAAATAATCTGTAAGTGTCTAGTCTGTGTTTCTGTTAATAGAAACCAAACAAAGCAAAAAATTGAATATTTTGAAGATATCCTACAGGCTTGCATCAAAGCAGAATTCTGAAGAAATAATTGAAGTGTCTTGGTAATGAGGAAATGCTTGCAAAGAAAAGAAAAAGCAAACATGTAGAAAGATTTGATCAAAATCCAAATGATCCAGGTGGGTTAACAATTGTCTATGGCATATGCTGAAAAATATGGTGTCTAATTTTTGTAAAAGACCTGAACAATACATTTGCAGTGAGCTCTGGACAAGTTTGGCTGGACTCTGAAGAAGGTCTCCACTGTGTGGTGGCTCACTGTGTTGGCGCCCTCCAAGGAGCTTTGGCCTCCTGCTTGGTTAGTGTTCTGCATTTATGTCTCTCCTTGCAGGAGGGAGTTCTGACTTACTTCTCCAGCACAGTGACCTTCAGATGGTGGCTGTTCCCCAAAAGTTTGTCAAGCAAAGTGAAGGTTGCCTGTGTGTTTACCAAGAGATCAGGCTCCTTAAAACACCATGGTTCTGTGCTGAGAGGGTAAATGCTGTCATTAAAAAAAATCAAGTCATTCTTCAAGTGCTCTTCACGTCTCTGGCGGTGGTTAAGAGAAATGCGCTATCATCTGAAGTGCTGTGACAGTGACGGGTGAGAACGGCTGTATCCAAGACAGGATCTGATGTTATTTATAGCGTTTTAATGGGTAAATAGGAGGAAGAGACGTGATGAAAAAGACGTGAAAACTAGCCCGAGAGACAAGCTGAAATCTATCGTAAATGCGAATGTAGATCAAAATCTGGATGGATCCAGTTGAGAAGGATAGTTTGATAAAGAAAGTAAGATGGAATAGTTTTTCCCTGTTTCAGGTCTGACTGAGGAAAGAAGAGGTGAGCTCCAAGAAGGAAAATAAATAAAAATCCAAGGAGAATAAAGGTGAATTAAAAAAAAGAGTTATAAAGATGGTGCATTAAATATTTATTGTGATTTTTCTAGCTAGGAGGTAGAAAACTCATTCCAGCTAAATTAATCGATCATTCTATTGGGTCACTGCAGCTGCCTCAAAAAGAAGTTTTTTACAAAAGAGGCAGAGTTATGCACAAGGACAGCCCAGACTTCTCTTTATTAATTTAGCATGCTGAATTTTTTTATAGTGCTTTGTAGCTAATAAAATGCGTTTTTTCCAATGCCACATTTAATCCTCGTGATAATCCTACACGAAGGTTATTATCTCTGTCTTACAAATGAGGAAATGAAGGCTTGGGGGGATAAATGATTCACCCAACAGAATTCACAGTCTACCTAGATGCAGAACTGGAGTTCAGACCCAGACCTCTGACTGTAAGTTTAGTATCCGTTTCACTAGGCTAAGATCTAGTTCTGATGAATGCCTATTGATTGGTTAGAGCGAGTTATAAAAATAACTATAAGTTTTATTGCTATTTCTTATAGACATATAAGACAGAAACATCTTTTTTTCATACCTGAATGATGGGAAATAAATCTCGTTTTCAAAAAGTAAATCAGAAGCCAAGGGTCTTTCTGATGATCTCATGGAGAATTGTCATGTGTAAGGAGGCAATGTAAGACAGCGGTTACAGATACAGACTTTGTCAGACAGACCTTAGCTTAAGTCCTAACTGTTTCCCTGAATTCCTTCTGTATCCTGCCATTGGACATCATTGAACATACTTCCTCCCTCTTTCAAATGGTCAGCTCCCTTATAGGGTCCTTTTGGCATTTGCAAAAGATTAAACATAAAGAGCTTGGCAAGTTTCTAACTCAACGTTCAATAAATATGAGACACTGTTATTCTATCAGTGTTTTCAGAACATTGTGGTAGATGTCCACAGTGCCTACCCTGCATCCATGCCCCGTGGGCCTCTTCCCTCTTCCCCCCACATTGACTCCAGGCTTGGACACGTGACTTGCGTTGGCTGTCAGGAGACGAGAAGCTTGAATAAAACATATTCTTGGCAAATGTTTGCACATCAGGGTTTAGCCTTTTATGTTGCAAGAATGCTTCCTGTCCATGTGAAGAAAATAGGGCTTGTTCACTGGAGACCAAACCAGTTGTCAGACAAGTGTCTGAACATGTCTCAGACCAGCAAGCGCCAAAGTCATCAGATGATGGCACCCACATGAATAAATCAAGAGGAGACCAGAAAACCCATCCAGCTGAGCCCAGCCCAAACCACCAACCTGTGTCTGTAACCACTGTCTTACTCCTTCCACATGGCATCTCTCCATGAGATCATCAGAAAGACCTGTGACTTCTGATCTACTTTTTGAAAAAGAGATTTATTTCCCATTAGCAATTCTTAGCTAATACGTAGCTGTTTTAACATACTAAGTTTTATGGTGGTTTGTTATTCAGCAATAAATAAATTAAAAGGGATTGATAACTTGAAGTGGGGTGGTGTTGTAACCAGAACCTAAAATGCGTGGTGTTGACCTCGGGACCTAGTGATGAGTACACAGTGGGAAAAAAGTTTAAAACAAACAAACACACTTCTTTAGGAGGCTAGAAAAAGAGGGACATGTTATAAGTGGTATGAGGACTGGTGAAAATATTTTCTGTCATATTTTGGGAAAAAAGAAAATGTTCCTAGTATACTTGGTGATTGGGGCTGAAGAGTTATCGGCAAATAGAATGGTGGTAGCTTTTGTTGGGTGATTCTAGATGTAGAATAAAGTACTAAGCGAGAAAGATGACCGAAGAAGAAACTGTTCAGTTTGGAAGCAGAATTTAGAGGGAATATAAAGAGCACAGTCCTTGCTAGTTGGGAAAATAAAAGGCTCTCAAAGTAAGAAATGACCCAAAGAGATGATAAAATCAAATATGTGGCTATATGGTTCTTTGTAAAAACTTAAAGCTAAGCTAGACAAACAAACTTCTGAGAATCTTAAAGGAGTTTGTTTCAAGTGTCAAGACATGCTCAACACAGAAACAGGTCAGTCTCAGAAAGATTCAGGATGTAGCTTTCGTGGCATAGAATAAACTCCACAAGGCACATCAGAAAACCACAGAGTTTTAAAATAAATTGTACCTTCTTAGACTGTAAGATGATACTGTTCAAGAATTTTATAAAGAACCCTAGGCTTCCAATTTTCTTTCAGGTTGCTTTAGGCTGAGAAAGCTACTCAGCTGCAAATACAACCCATTGGCAGGGGAAAATAATTTCTCAGAAGATGGAGCCCAGCGCCCAGAGGGCAGAGTCAAGGGTCATGGAAATCAGAGCACCAAAGTGCCACTATCAGTTAGCAAAAGTGTACCATTGTCAAGGAATGTGTCTCTTCCCCTGGGGAACTGACAAGATTGGGCTGACTGAATTTCATAATTTTTATGATCTGGTAACGACTATGTACTTCTCATTCCTCCCATTTTAAATAGGAGTGTCTACTGCATTTATCCGGTCCTTGTCTCTACACAATCAAGAGGAGCTCTACTTGAAGAACCTCATCATGCAGGTCACATGAGTGTGGATTTGGGGCCTGATTCTATGATTGAGTAGACCTTGGCATCTGGAGAGGACGTGAGTACATTTTGTAGGTGAAAGAGACAAGGATCATTGGGGGTTTGGGTGGGCTAGCTCAGATTGTTGCAATGAAAGCCTCCATTAAATGCCTCCCTGGATCCATACACTTGTGTAGTCCTTCTGCATAGACTCTGGGCCTGGACATGCAACTTTCTTTGGCCAATGAAACATAAAAATGTGATGTAAGCAAGTGCTTTGAGTGAGCACTTTCACTGGGGCATTCCCACTCTTGATCCCAGGAACTCTTCCACTCCATGGAAGGAAGCCCAGGGTCATGTGTTGGAGATATATGGCGTAGGTAAGTGTGAGTGAGGTCAACTAGAAGACTGCAGCTGCAGGAGTGACTCCATGGAGACCAGCAGAAGAAGCACCCAGCTGAGCCCAAGCCCCAAATCTGACCCACAGGATCCCGATCTAATAAAGAATTTTCTAAGCTACTAAACTTCAAGGGGATTTGCTGTACAGCATTGATGAAGTAAATATTTATTATCCAACATCTGTTCTACTGAGACTCTTGAACTACTAAAGTCATAGTTAAACCAGAAGCATCCAGAGAGTGATTCTTCCAAACTAAAGCCTTCAAATACCCAGTAACAAAGAAAACTTCCCAGTAAAAGATAAAGAGCTTGAAGATGAGTCTCAATGTTTTGTGCTTCTTCAGTTTTTCACCCAGAGCCCTTATGAGTATTTGCCAATGACTTCACAGGGCCAATTTTCACTTGTGTGTGTGGAAAAGAATACATAAAAGAAACAACAAATGACAGAAAAGATGATGTTACAAAATCAAAACAAAGAAAATAGGAAGATAGCATGAAGAGCGGTTAGATGTGGTCAGAAAAACAGCGTCCCATGGAGAGACACTTGGAGGAGCAGAACTCTAGGGACAAAAAGGCATCTGCTGGACACATCGGGACCTTCCGGCTCCTCTACCTGTTCTCTCCCACTTTCAAAAGTAGCATCTCGGCACAGAGCAAAGGCAAGTCCATCAAAAATAAAGCAGTCTTGTCAACAGCATGTCCATGTAGAATGATCTTTTGGTCTGTCGGTGGACAATGGTTGGAGGAGATTGTCCTGGGAACATTTTGCAGAGACATCGTCATGCTGGTGTTGATTCATTGCTCAGGTGTGTGTGTGTACACATCGGAAGGATGATGGCTCATGCAGAAGCACCCGTGTCCTTTTCCTCTCACAGCCCGTACGGATGTCCTCCCTATAGCGACTTGTCCCAGAAGTATTGATCTCCGGCCCTTTGTGCAGCCCCTGGGCAAGGAAGCAGGAGCGACTGCTCTAGTAATGAGCTCTTAGAAGGTCCCATACCCATCCCAGTCCCTTCCTGACTTGCTTGTGCTGTTTGCTGGCCCGAGTTGGTCCTCAGGAGGGAGCCAGAGCCTGTTTCTCTCGGTTTTTGATTTAAGAAAACAGGGAGAGAAGAGACCCACACAACCGGCTGTGTATATTTTATCTGCAGACTGTTTCTCCCCGTGCAGGTCTGGATTTGGGGTTGGGATATTAGTAAGAAGCCCGTTTTGGAGCAGGTCTGAGCTGTGTTCACCAAGCCATTTTCAGTAGTCGCAGAGCACGCATTTTCTTCTTCATGTCTATTTCTTAAGGT